>JANBXA010000069.1:90732500-90750000 GCA_030556225.1 Cricetiscus sungorus | reverse complement strand
AGCTCAATCCTGTTGACTAACACACAGCTGCTCTTGGAATCTGATGAGGTACTTGTCCCTAACCACAGACACGGTGCCCAACAATCCTCAGCATGGCTAGGCAGGTTGGGGCACAGCCCTAGCACAGCGCAAACAAACCAAATTACACAGCTCTGGGCAAGGCTGGCTTGGGATCAAACCCAATCAGAAAGCCTGCTGCCGTGCAGCTGTGTTAACCGGGCTACCCTTAACCCTGTCCTCATCCCAGCCAGACAACACTGACCTCTGAGAAGGGGTCATAGGTATATCTCCTCCTCTCACACTGGAAAACCCCAAGGTGAAGATCTCCCAGAAAACCCAGGTGAGGGGAGCCCAACAGAGACACCCCATAATAGCCACACAGCAAGAGAGCAGGGCCCACCAGGTGCTTCTCCTTCAGGTCCATGGGCCCAGGGAACTTCAGACATGCCCAGATCAACACAGCCACACCTGGAAGGACGCTTCCTCCCCAACATGGACAAATCTCAGTGAGTCTGTCACAGTCACAGCATCTGGGAAAAAAAGAGGAAAGAAGTCCCGTAAATAAGGTCACAAGGTCACAGGGCTGGGAGACCGTTGTGCAACGAGAGAGCCTCAACTGAGCCACAGCCCGCCAGGACCCTGCTGGCCTGGCCCCGCAGCAGTATACCTCAGCGGTCAGCCCTGGGCGACACCCACTCTGGGAGCCCAGCAGACCAG
This sequence comes from Cricetiscus sungorus, assembly GCA_030556225.1. Classification (NCBI taxonomy): domain Eukaryota; kingdom Metazoa; phylum Chordata; class Mammalia; order Rodentia; family Cricetidae; genus Cricetiscus; species Cricetiscus sungorus. The sequence goes on along the minus strand of JANBXA010000069.1, from coordinate 90,749,283 downwards.
CTCCAGAGCGATCTCTGGAGACCACAGCCCGTCTTTCAACCTTCATTGTCAGAGGCATGCATGTTCCGTTCCTCACGCACTTTATAACCCAGCAGTCGGGCCCAGCCTTGGCACACATCTGACAGTTAGGGTTGAAGTCCCCCGGAATCTAAGACATCTGGGGCACCGGGAGGGAGGACGGGAGGAGACCCGGCAGAGCAGGCACACTCCGCTGTCCACCTGCAGAGCCGTGTGTGCCGCACTTGGTGGCACGCACATGCCCGTAGGCCTTCTGAGCCTCACGTGTGGTGACAGCAGTGCTAGGCAGGCACCTTGGGAAGAGGTCTGCAAGGATGAGCACACCAATCTGACAACCAGTGTGACAAAAGTCAGCTAGGTACCTGGAAGGTGAAATCAGCCCAAGGGCTGGGATGTAGCCGTGACAGAACACACGCTTAGCATGCGCAATGCCCTGGGTTTGCCCTCCCCCTCCAAAAACAGACAGAGACGTGTGACCCTGACTCCCACCCCCACCTGCCCCACCTGAGCCCTGGCCCTCACTTCCATCCTGGCAGCCAGCACAACTTTCACAATCTCAGATCAGGGCATGTTCTCAGTAAAAAGTGACACTGAGTGAGCTGGTCCGGCGCCAGAGGCCTCCTCTTGGAGAAAGCACTAACCTGCTGATGAGGGCAGCTCTCCAGGGCTGCAGCCAACCTCATTACGAGGAATCAGGGGCCTAGGAGAGCTGACCCATAAAAGAGCTGTCGAGAAACAATTAAAAGTCTATGTCCAGAGGGCCAGCCAGGAAACTCGGGTTTGAAGCCATCAATTCTACTCACAAGTCCCCCCCAGACCCCCAAATGGCACCCGTGCTGATGTCACCTTCCACTGCTGCCAAGTTTCTCCCTACTCCTTCCTTCGGGTCAGGACCTTCAATCAAAACTGAGACATCACTCTCAGGGTCAGAGACACTGACGCTGGAAGTGACCTTGCATAGCAGTGACATTCAGTCTTTGGCAGCCAGCTGAAATGGGATCCTGAGAAGCCAGATCACTCCTCCCCAAGGCCACTCTGACCAGGCAGCCTGAGTCTTGTTTACAGCTATGGCTGAGGTCCCCATGGTACCCCATCCCAGCAGGGGCCGAATAAGGTATTCAGCACTCAGGGAAAGGCACCAGGGTCCAGAAGGGAACTGTTCCTATTGACTTCTGCCAACACAACCAGAGGGAAATGCCTGTGGCCAGCTGGAACTGCAGTGGAGCAGAGGGCAGCCAGGAACATGATATTTTTCTAGGAGTCTCCAGTCCCATCATCCCATACATGGATGCTGGGAGAGGACTGTTCTTAACATCTGACATGAAATCCAGAGCAGAGCCCTTAAAGGGCCCGCTCTGCCTATAGCCCACTGTGAAAAAAGCATAGGTGTCAAAGCCAAATGAACACCTGTGGGTTCAAATCTCAGCTCCAACATGTATCAAATACTGAACAATCTCAGGAGATGATTTGTCCTTTTCAGCTTCTGCTCCTTGTCCTTAGGACGGATGTGGCAATGCCTATTTCACAGCAGTGCCATGAGAATTATGTAAAATAGTACATGTACTGGGCCTGGTACAATATTTGGTACTCAAGAGACAGTAGCCATTGCTCGCATTAACAACAAGACATGACAATCAAGTCCACCCAGGTCAAGAATCCCGTCTGAGCCCTGGAACCCACGTGCTGGAAGAAGAGAACCCACTTCCACAAGTTGTCCTCTGCCTCCAGGTGTGCACAGTGGCCATCTGCGAGCATGCCCACGCACGCGCACCCACACGCGCAACCGTAACAACTAAGTAAACGTATTAAGTTATATAAGAAGAAAGAATAAACACAATGAAGTAGAAGGAGAGGAGACAGAGGTATAAAGACCGGAATTAAATGTCTCCTTGCAACAGAGATCATTACAGAAAACCACAACGGCTCACAATATGGAGAACAGGTACCCTGACACATCTACAACACAGCCCCTGCACCTAGGGCTCAGGGTCACGGCCCAACAGGGCATGGGAGACGCAGGGCTGAGGGAACAGGAAGCTTGCTGTGAGATTTCATCTCCCAGAAATGTCAGCGAAGCTGCACCCATGAAGTCTCACTAACATGGCTGCCTAAACAGGACCTGAGCGAGGGTGCCAGCAATAACAGACATGTCAACATGGAAGGGGGAACTCTCATGGGGCCCCAACCCTAAAATTATAGACAACGAAAGATTGCTAAGGGCAGGAGGAATATTCCCCCCAGGGAAGAACCCCCAAATTGATTATCCAATACTAGCCTGCCCTAAAATTATATAATTATATATGTGCAAAGTAACATCATATGGACTAGCAGGTTGTACTTAAATACATAGAAATCTCTGTGTGCATGTGTGTGCGCATGCCCAGGTGGAACAACAACTTAAAAAACTAGAGGCTTTGTCAGGTATGGTGGTCTACACCTTTAATCCCAGCACTGGGGAGGCAGAGGCAGGGAGATCTCTGTGAGTTTGAGGCCAGCCTGGTCCACACAGCGAGTTCCAGGACAGCCAGGACTGTTACACAGAGAGACCCTGCCTTGAAAAAACAAGACAAGACGAAAGGGAAAAGGGAAAGGCATGGAGCACAGGCGACTTAGAAGAAAATTACAATAATCTTGGCTTGCCACAAGAAACTAAACAATGGCTACAACAGCCTCGGAAAAGGATTGATTTTTCCTGCTGCCAAACAAGGCCAAAAAAACCAAGTAAAGGTCCAAGGCTCTGGCTGAGGGTGAGTTGGGGAGTTGTCTGTCCTTCTGACCCCTCTAATTTAACTACACCAGCTAGGCTTGCACTGTGGCCTTGCTCAGCACACCAAACAATATTTGACAGGTCTCATATTTAGTTAAGTATCTGTAACCAAAGGGGACTAATTGGCGTGTTAACACTACAGTAAACGAAAGTTTTCAACAGCAAGCTATCGGGTTTCATCCTTTGCATTCTAGTCAATATTTTTATCAGTGGCTCGAGGGAGGAAACAGATGGTATGGTAATCAAATTCTTAGATAGCACAACCCTGGGAAAAATATCAAAGACAGGATCCAAGGAGCTCTCAACAGGTTGCAAGGACGAGCCAAATCCAATAAGCTCAGTTTAACTAGGAACAACAGTATGTCCTCAGCTCAGGCTCAAGAAACTACCATAAGTGGCTTAGTCAAACACAATTCCAGTATGTGAGCATGTGAGTGAGCATAGCTACTCAAGGCTCATTAACATTCAGTCATGCTGACATGTCTTCTTCCCAGCAAGAAAGGTACCTGACCTCTGCCCAGACCAGAGTGTGCCTGGAATACTCTGTTCAGTTCCACACACATTCATTCATTTGTTTCTTACCTTTGTTTTTGAGACAGAGTACATAGCCCTGGGCATCCTGGAACTCACTGTAGACCAAACTGGCCTGAAACTCACAGATATTTACGTACCTCTGCCTCTCCAGTGCTGGATTTCAAGGCATGCAACATCAATCATTCCTGGCTATGACGTGAATGCATGACTTATATGTGGAGGTCAGAGGTCAGATTGCAGGGGTTGATTCTATCCCTTCTATCCCTCCATCACACGGGGCCAGGGACTGGACCCAGGTAGCTGGGCTTGACAGAAAAACTCCTCACCAGCTGACTTGTCTCAGCAGCCCCCACAATACAGAAAACAGAGGAGCCAGGCATGACGGCTTACTTCTGCAATCCCAGCACTAAAGAGCCTTCAGCAAGAGTATCTCCAAGAGTGCAAAGACAACCTATTCTACATTGCAAGGTTTGGGCCAGCCTGGGCTGCAGGGTAATACCACAGCCCACAAGGAAAAAAGGAAGCAGGAGACTAGGACAGGAACCAGAAGTGGAAACTGACATGAGTAATGGAAAGAAAAGAAGGTGCTTATCCTACACCAAAAGCCACAGAGGATAACAAAGCTAGGAAGAGGGATACTATCCAAGGCTTGTGTGAAGCCCCCCAAACAGAGACCAGGACCTCCAGAGGAGGGGCAGGACCTATACAACAAAGAAAGAGACAGGTGTGGTGCTCCAGGCCTGCAACCTCAGCCTGGACCACACACACACACACACACACACACACACACACACACACACACACACACCACAACAACAAGCGGCATGAGAAATATTTGTCTATGCAATAAGAATTGCTTAACCTGACACAGTGGTGTGCACAGGCTTGCAAAGTCTGAAGCCAGCCTGGGCTACACAGTGAACGCCAGGCCAGCCTGATCTATGGCGTGATAATGAAAGAGCAGGAGGGGAGGGGGACAGAGGACTTGGGGAGGAAAAGTATACAAAAGTTAGAAGATGTCACCTGACATCAAGGACTGTTAGGCTACAGCACTCAAAGTAATGTGGTATTGGCTTGGTATTTGAGAGTCCAGAAATAGAGCCAGACCTTTCTGGAAAATTGATTTTTTAAGAAGGTAAGTACAGAGAGAATTCAGGAGAGGAAGGAAAGTCTTCACCAAAGGCAGTCAGAACAACTGAATATTCCAAGACAAAAAATAAAAAAAGGATGCCAAGAATCACACACAGGATCTCATGATGTGCAAAAGCCTTTGTGCAGCAAAGGCAACCGTTGACGGAGCGAAGAGACCAGAGGCAGAAGACTCTTCCCTAGCTAGACGTCTGACCGAAGGTTAATATCTGGGTTGTACAAAGAACTCCAAAAGTTAACCAACAGGAAATCAAACAACCCAGTCAATAAAAGACCTTTCAAAAAGGACAGCTGGTTCTCAAAAGATGAAATGCAAATAGCCAATAAACACAGAAAACTGTCCATCCCCACCAGCTGTCGGGGAAATGCAAATCAAAACCATACTGAGACTTCATCTCACCTTAATCCTGAATCCCAGTGGCAGTGGTTAACAAGCGACAGCCCAGTGGTGGCGCACGCCTTTAATCCCAGCACTCAGGAGGCAGAGGCAGGTGGATCTCTGGTCCAGAAAGTAGGTTCCAGGACGGCCAGAGCTGTTTTAGAAAGAAACCCTACTCAAAAAAACTAAACAAACAAAAAACAAGTAACAAGTGCTGGCAAAGACATAGACTATTGGTGGGAATGAAAACTACTCCAGCCACTGTGGAAATTCAGTATGGAAGTCTGCCAAAACTCTCAAAATAATGTTGGGCATGATGGTGAATGCCTTTAATCCCAGCACCTGCAAGGCAGAGGCAGGAGGACCTCTAAGTTAGAGGGCCAGCCTAGTCTACAAAGCAAGTTCCAAAACAGCCAGGGCTACAAAGAAAAATGCTGTCTGGAAAAACAAATAAGCAAACAAAAATCTCAAACTCCATCCACCATGTGACCCAGCTACAGGACTCCTGGGTCTCCAAGGCAACACCACACGCACTTGCACATCCATGAGGGCCTCAGCGCTGTTCACAACAGCTGAGCCACAGAACCAGCCTCGGGGACCAACAGCAGAGCAAGAAAGAAGAGTAATGTGTTCCATGCACACATGAAGTTTCTATCAGCCGTGAAGAACAGTTTTATCATTTGCAGGAAAATGGATATTACTGGAGCCTCTACTAAATGAATAAAGCCAGTCTTAAAAATTGTTTGTATTTTTTCTCTCATTTTTAGCTCCTAAATGTTGTTATTTTTTTTTTTTTTTTTTTGAAACAGGGTTTCCTTGACTGTCCTAGAACTCTAGACTGGGCTATCCTTGAACTCACTGAGATCTGCCCGCCTCTCCCTCACAAGTGCTGGGATTAAAGGCGTGTGCCACCAACTTCCAGCCCTCTTAAATTTCACATGGATACAAATCTCTCTCTCTCTCTCTCTCTCTCTCTCTCTCTCTCACACACACACACACACACACACACACACACACTATATCTAGGAGAATAATGGAAACAAATGGGAGAGGGAGAAATGAGAGGGGAGAGGGAGAGGGGAGGATGTGCTCCAGCGATAATAAACACTGATGTGTGTGTCCTCGGGTCACAATGAAAATTTTAGTAAGAAGAAAGACAAACTTGAGGAGGAACCTTTAAAACAATATGCTAAGTGTCGTGAGCTGTCACAAAAGGACAAACAGAACGGGGTCTCTCTTATATGAGGTGCCTAAAATGTCCTAAAACCACAGGCACAGAGAGTATAAAGAAGTTGCCAGGGGATGGATAATTAGCATTGAAAGGTAGTTTCAGGGAGAGAAATGAGAAATTTCTAGAGCTAGGTGGTGGTGATGGTTACACAATAATACAAATGTATTCAATGTAACGTGCAATATATATTTTACCACCATAACAAACAAACAAAAAACAACCCCCCCCCCCAGCAAACACCTGGATTTGCCTAATATTCCAAGCAGGGTTCTGTTTGGAATCTGCTGCCAGCTCAGGGCAGGTTGATGCTCTGGGAGCCCACCTCTGTGTCTGTCCTTCTCCAATAACATCTCTTCCTTATTTCCAGGTAGCTTTTTTGTTTACCTCCCTGCCAAGGAAGGTTGCTAGCAAAATTGTCTTCAAGTGGAACCTAAAATTATAAAAACTGAGATCACATGACTATACTAAAACCCAGAGCAATCCTGAGATTTGCCAAGTTTATGGGTTGAAACCAGAAACCCTGCCCTTACCCTCCTTGCCATGTCACATGACCAGCAATGGTCACTATGGTCTCGGTAGCCACAGGCAAAGCTGATTATTATACAAACCCCTGACCACCACCACTCTGGGCCTTTCTTTCCGAAGGAAAACATTCCCGTTCCAGCAGTGGCCTAATGTTCCCCAGCCTGTTTGGGAACTAAGAGTTTAAAACAGTTTTAGAGAGACCTGACTTTTCAGCCATGGAAGACACTATGGTGAAAACATCACAGACACAACAGCAACAGGACAAAAAACACGGACACACGTTTACCAGAGGGTGCCAAGGGGGCTGGGAGCCTTTTCACTTGAAAATCAGGAATGGCTGTGGGTTTTTTTGGGCTCACTCGGGACAGCCCAGGTTGACTCAAATAATACCTTGGGTCTGGGCAGTATTCATTGGACAGCGCCTCCCTCTCTGAATAGAAATCGAGTCTGGAGTCCAATCTAGGGGAAAGGAGCAGGGAGGGACCAGAAATGTGACCTTTATTTCTCATTTGCTCTCCTAGAGGTAGGCCTTCCAGAAGGTTGAATCTCTCCCCTGTTAGCTGGCACTCTGTAGCCACTTAAAATAGAAATGTCAAATGTTTTCTGTTTTCTTTCCATCTCACTGCCAGGTCGGCCTTCTGTGGTCTAATCATCCGTGAGCTCTGGATACCAAAAGGGGTGAGCGGAGGTGGACATTCCAGAACAGTTAACTCTCAAACTAGCCGAGGGCTGGTTTTATCACAGGGGTGGGCAGTGCAGGACTCCCCAGGATCTAGCTTCCCCCACTTGTAATTCTGCCAAGAGGGAACCTACTAGAAGTTACAGCTAAGGAAGCAGGTGGCATTACAATGGGTTCTATCGGAACCGCCACATCCTGCTGATTCCGAGAGTGGCTGTCAAACTTCTTTATCACATCGGTCACCCGTATTTGACTTTCTTGGATACTGAATCTCACACCTCTGCGTTTGACTTTAGGGTTTCGCAGTAGAGGAAAAAGAAGGCTTAACAGGTTGCTTTACAGAACTGCAAATGCCGCGGCGGGATGGTTGCTCCTGAGGAATCTTATGTGACCCTAAAAGGGGGATAGCACACCCAGCTGCAACACCGCAGCCTTGCAAAAGACCCTCACAATCCCTCGGGTGGGCAGGCGGGCGCACTAGACCCTGTCAGCTCCCAGCGAGCCCAGCACGCTCAGGGGGTGACAACCGTCATTATTTGGGCTGGGACACCCAGAGACCTACAAACAAACACTCGTGGCATCGGGATTGGCAGCTCTGGCCCACGGCCCACACGGCGAACCTGGGCCAAGGACTCTTTGTTGGACACAACCTTTATTTCTGAGGAGGGACCGCAGGCAAGGGGCAAACCGGGGCAGAGGGGGGAAACCAAACCCAAACAAAAAGCCCTGGGGGACGGGAGGGAAGGGGCCGCCAGGGGCCGGAGGCTGGCGCGGGTCCTCGACTCCCCCCAGACGGATGTCCCCTTTGAAGCCACTTGCTGGGTGCACACCCCAGACACTCGCCCTGGGTGACGACTCGGGGGACGCCCAAGGCCGGGCCCCACGCACCCGTGCTCCCCACGTCGGGCCGCGGGCCTTCTCGTACTTACCGGGGGCCCCGGAGCGGTCTTCCTCCCCGCGTCCGCTCCCCTCCCTGCCCCCTCCTCACTTCGCGTCCCCGCCTCCAGGGGCCGCAGCCATGTCCGTTAAGGGCAGCTCTGAAGCGACTCGCCTCCTTCCCGCGACAACAGAGCTGCGGGCCAACCTGCTAAAGAGCTGCATGCTGATTGGCTGAGATTAGAGACGGCGGCAGTTTCTGACGTTCTTATTGGCTGCTTCCTGTGCTAAGCTGTAGCTTAAACCGCCCCTCCGGGAGCCTGGCGGAATTATGTGATAACCTGCTCCCAAGTGATACCGGGAGCCCTGTCCGAGCTCGGGCACGACGCTCCCGCCTTTTCAGCTGTAGACAAGCTGGCTAGACGCGATCGCGCAATTGCCTCCCCATTAGTTTTCCCACTAAACTGTTCTAAAGCCGTGGGCAGGCGATACCTTCTGCCCTTTATTATTATTTTTTTTTTTTTGAAAATCCCCTTGCAAGATCGCCTTATCTCTTTTCTTGAATTGTCCCTGTTTTTTTTTTTTTTTTTTTTTTTTTTGTTTTGTTTTTTTTTAAATCCCTCCGGACTAATATTGCATCCAAGCCAAAGCTGAAGAATCTAAAGCAATACTGTTATTTCACCCTCAGTTCGTCTGAAACCTAAAGGGAAAAACAAGTTAAAAAAAAAAATTCTAGATAATTAGAGAAGTCGCCTGGGAATCCTGTCTTGGGAAAACAAAATAAGCCTGTGTCAGTATTTACTTCCATTTTCCCAGAGATCTAAGTCTGGAAGAGTTGCTTGAAAAAAAAAAAAAAAATCTGTTTATGAAATCAGAGGGGTCATAGCTGGGCCTGGGAAGAAAGAGTCCCTTCTTTATATTAATGAATTTAATCATGTAATTAAAATTATTCTTCTCAGCTAGATAAGAAGCCGTTTCTTACTGACTTAACTGTTTAAAATCCTTGAGCTGTTACCTAAAACACCTATAGAATCCTATCTCTTCCCGGCACACAAATATCTGCCGTTTATTACAGTTTGTTACAGATTACACAGAGAAGTCTAAATCTCTCCACTTAATCATGGATGTTCATGATGGAGGCATGTATGCATTTTCGGGCCTCACTGTCACATGAACTCACTACAGTCTCAGACATGCTGGAGAACTTCTCTCTGAGCTTTTAAGTTGCTTGGTATTAGTTCTTTCCACTTCATTCCACAAACATCCTGCCTTTGTCAGTTAGGGCTGCTATCGCTGTCATAGAGCACCTGGCCGCAGAAACTTGGGGAGGAAAGGTTTAGTTTACACTTCCAGGTCACAGTTCATCATCAAAGGAAGTCAGGGCAAGGACCTGGAGGCAGGAGCTTATGCAGAAGTCATGGAGGAATTCTGCTTAAGGCTTGTTCCCTATGGCTTGTTCAGCTTTTTTTTTTTTTTTTTTTTTTTTCATTTGTTTTTAAATGGGGTTTCTCTGTGTATCTTTGGATGTCCTGGAACTAGCTCTGGAAAACAGGCTGGCCTTGAACTCAGAACTCAGAGATCTATCTGCCTCTGCCTCAGGAGTGCTGGGATTAAAGGCATGCACCATTACTGCCAGGCAGTTAATTAGGGTTTTTATTGCTGTGATAAGACACCATGACCAGAGACTCAAGGAGGAAAGGGCTTATTTGGCTTACACTTCCACATCACAGTTCATTATCAAAGGAAGTCAGGGCAGGAACTCAAGCAGGACAGGGACCTGGAGGCAGGAGCTGATGCAGGGCCATGTAGGGGAGCTGCTTACTGGCTTGCTCCTCATCGCTTGTTCAATCTTTCTTTTTTCCCTTTCTTCCCAAGATTTATTTATTTATTTTATGTATATGAGTGCTCTGTCTGCACGTATGCCGGAAGAGGGCATCAGATCCCACTATAGATAGTTGTGAACCACCATGTGGTTGCTAGGAATTGAACTCAGGACCCCTGGAAGAACAGCCAGTGCTCGTAACCTCTAAGCCACCTCTCCAGCCCTCTGTCTGCTTTCTTATAGAACTCAGAATCACCAGCCCAGGGTGGCACCACCCACAGTGGGCTGAACCTTCTTGAATCAATCGATAACTCAGAAAATGCCCTACAGGCTTGCCGACAGCCTGATCTTATGGAAGCATTTTCTCAATTAGTCACCTTTCTCTCTGATGACTCTAGCTTGAGTCAAGTTGACATAAAACTAGCCAATAATGGTGTGTGTGTGTGTGAGTGTGTGTGTGTGTGTGTATGTGTGAGAGAGAGAGAGGAGTGTGTGTGTGAGAGTTTGTGTGTGTGAGAGTGTGTGTGTGTGTGAGAGAGTGTGTGTGTATGTGTGTGTGTGCGACAGAGACAGTGTGTGTGTGTGTGAGTGTATGTAAGTGTGTATGTGTGTGTGTCTGTGTGTATGTGTGTGTGAGAGAGTGTATGAGAGTGTGTGTGTGAGAGTGTGTGTGTATGTGTGTGTATGTGTGTGTATGTGTGTGTGTGTGTGTGACAGTGTGTGTGTGTGAGAGAGAGTGTATGTATGTGTGTATGTGTGTGTCTGTGTGTATGTGTGTGTATGTGTGTATGTGTGTGTGTGAGAGTGTATGTATGTGTGTATGTGTGCGTGTGTGTGTGTGTGTGTGTGTGAGAGAGAGAGAGAGAGAGAGAGAGAGAGTGTGTGAGTGTGTGTGTGTGTGTGTGTGTGTGTGTGTGTGTGTTGGGTATGTTGTTATTGTTTGGGGTTTTTGTTTTGTTTTTGTTTTGTTTTTCGAGACAGGGTCTCTATGTAGTCCTGGTTGTCCTAGAACTCACTCTGTAGACCAGGATGGCTTCAAAATTACAGGGATCCCCCTGCCCCTGCCTCCCAAGGGCTGAGATTAAAGGTGTGCACCACCGCAGCGTATCTCAGCCCCTCCGGATCACACATGCCTCTGGGCACCCTTTAGACTCTCAGTGCACTTGAACCGGCCGCCTGCAGTTTAAAGGGCTGTGAAACTCTCTTGTGCCCCTGTCACCCATAAAATCCTTCTGAAAGAGTAGATGGCTCAAGCCCAAACATGCCAGTGACATACTCTACAGCACACTGGATAGCTTGTCCAGGGCTCTGAGGGCCTTTCCGCCAGGTCTGTTTTAATCTAGTCATTTCAAGCAGCTAGCTGCACAATCCTTGGTCATTCTGAAGCATCTCCCGTCTCCCTAACATAACCCCGAGAAGAGGCCCAAGGCTTTCCAATGGACACTTATATGTCTCCTTTTTTCCCCTCAACATTCTCACAAGCAGCAGCCACCTCTGTGTTCTCGGTCCCTTCCTTGCCAACCTCAAATGTGACTCCCATTCCGAGGTCTTGGGTGCTGCTGTTCCCCATACCTGGACCTCCTTCCCGGCCTCCTTGCTTCCTAATGGGATCCTTTCACACCCTTTCTGGATCTGGTAGACTTTGTCCCTCTGTTTTTTCCCAATTACCTGTGGCTAACTGTATCACCATGATTACCACGTGGGTTATATCTTTGGCAGAAAATAATTGCATGAGTATGCATAGCTTATTTCCCTCCTCCCACCTGCTGGAGGCAGGTGCTAGCAGATAGGATGTGGGCCTTGGGGAGCTGTTTCGAGACGGGGGTGGGGGGGTGGGGGGGGGGCTTTGTTGGAATTTTTGATGCGGTGATAGTGATTTTTGTTTTGTTTTTGGGGTTTGTTTTTTGTTTTGTGTTGTTGTTTTTTGAAGACAGGTCGTCACTGTGTAGCTTTGTTCGGCCTGGAACTCAGGCTGTACACCAGGCTGGCCTCAAATTCCCAGAGATCCGCTTGCCTCTGACTGCCTCCTGAGTTCTAGGATTAAAGGCATGTACCACTACGCCTTGCCTGTGGTGATGATTTTCTAAAACGTTTTATTATTGGGGGCACATGTGACCACCACGCTACGTGTTTAGAAGTAGAAAGACAGGAGTCCTTCTCTCCTCCCAGAGTGGGTTCTGGGAACTGAACTCGGGTAATCAGGCTTCCATTGTTGGTTTTGTTTTTTTTGTTGTTGGTTTTGGGGGTGTTTTCTTTGTTTGTTTTGAGACAAGGTATCTCTTTATAACCCTGCATGTCCTAAAATTTGCTATGTAGACCAGGCTAGCTTTGAACTTACAGAGATCCACCTGCCTCTGCCTCCTGGGTACTGGGGTTATTAGCAAGCACCACCACACCCTGCACATTACTGGGTTTTGGGGCTCACACTGGCCTCTAGTTTACTATGCCTGACATGACTTGAACTCGTCCTCCTGCCACCATTTCTGATTGCTGGGACAAGTACAGCCATGTAAGAGGAAGACACATTGAAAATAAGGGACAGGGCTGTGGGTGTGGCTCAGTGGGTAGCGTGCTTGCCTAGCATAAATGAAGCCTGGATTTTGTCCCAAGCACCACGCAAATGCAAAGTGCTGGTGTACACCTGAGTTACTAGCACTTGGAGGTAGAGGCAGGAGAATCAGAAGTTGAAGAGCATTCTTCAGCGACACAGTCAGTGCAAGGCCAGCCTGGCCTATGTTGAGACCCTATTGCAAGAGAAGAAATGGGGTGGGGGTGGGAGGGGCCGGAGTGGTCTGAAGTAGGGCAGAGTTGGAGGAAGTTTAGAGGGAGGGAAAGAGGCTTTAGGGCAGAGTGAAAAGCATTCTGGATGACTCGGTAAATGAAGCTCCTCTCAGATGCTACTCTGCCACAGTTAAACAATTTCAGAAGCAAAACGGTTGGGCAGGAGAAATGCATCAGCGGTCAAAAGCACCTGCAGCTCTCACAGAGGACTCAGGATGGGTCCCAACATCCACATGGCAGCTCACTCATTTATGTAATTCTCCTTTTGACGGTTTTCTCAAGAAACCAGCAGGGCATTGGAAGTTACTTTGCACTTATTCTTGGATGTCAGTTTAGTTTCCTCTGCAGACTGCTGTGTGTGGAGACAGATAGGACCCAGTTATTCCCCACTGTCGCGTCTTTAGTTTCCTTGTGCCTACCTGCTCTTTCTCCCTAAATATGTAGACATGCACAGGCTTCCTCTCTCCTGCAAACAAAAGCAGGTGCAAGTATATAAAGCAAAAAAAGGGGGAAAGTATGGGAGGGAGAAGAGGAAGATGCCCTCAACCTCAGGTGGCCTGACCTAGGTGACACGCCTCTGTCGGAGCAGCCCACAGAGCACCCGGCGCCTTCAGCTTATTGTTAAACAGAGAGCTGCCACTTTCTCCATGGTGCCGCCCAGCCCAGCTCATAGGAAAACGAGCATCTCATGACCCCGAAACACAAGGCTCCAGTGTCGTTAAATCGGTGGGATGAGCCTTCTGAAACTCACCAACAAGGGTTGGGAGCGGTTGGGTGCATGGCTCAGTGGTAGAGCATGAGCCTCTGAACGCATGAGCTCCTGGGTTCAAACCCCACGAGTTCAAGCCACCCAAAACATATACAAGGGGCTGGATAAATGGGTCAGAGGTTAAGGCCACTCACTGCTCTCCAGAGAACTAGAGTTTGTCCCCAGCAACCAGGTGACAGCCTATAACTTAGTTCAGGGGATTCAGTTACTTCTGGAGTGTGTGAGCAGAAGGTGCATGCGCACACACACACACACACACACACACACACACACACACACACACACACACACACGCTAATAATAATACATCATTTAAGTCTGCCCAAAGCTGATCAAGAAGGGCTGAGGTAGGGCTGAGGAGCTGAGCACTTTCTTAGCGCACCCCAGGCCCTGGGTTCCATCCCTGGCACTGGAAAACACTGACCAGTGACCTGACGCTATGCTGACCCACCGCTAATCTGGCAGTCAGTACACATTTAGTGTCCCTGGAAAGTGCCAGCGGGAGGCTGACATTGGGAGTACTGTAGTGAACCAAAGGAAGAGGTACTGTGCTGTCTGTCATTGGTACTCCGGGGGAGGAGACAACCCCTTAAACAATGGTTCTGTCATAGCGAGTGTGCCCTGACAACCTTGTGGCTTTGCTCCCTTGGGTGGCTGTGCATTCTGGGAAGCAGTGACATTTACGATGACTCCGAGCTACCTAGGGAAAGGGCAGGAAGAAGGCCATCCCAGCCGAGGGTGCGGCATCGGTGACGGTCACATGAAGGAAGTGAGGGTGCGAGGGGCTGAAGGACATCTTCACCAGAGCCAAACGCTCAAGGGAAGGGTCTGGAAGCTGGAGAAGACTGGAGGCAGCCGCCTTGGCCTTTTCATCCTACGTCAAAGAGTTTGAACTCTATTCGGAGGACTCCAAAGGTGCTGGGGAAGGCTGAGGCATGCTACGATTGGCATTTATAACAATACTCACGCTGAGTGCTGAGTAAAAACTGAACTGCAGAGGAGCAAGAACAGCGTTAGGAAACTGGAATGGAGGCGGGTACTGAGCAGTAGGGTAACCCGTCTGGCCCTATGCTAAGGGGGTTGCAGCCTGGGTGCTAAGATATAAATGCATCCAAGAGCTACTGAGCAAAACCCACTGGCTGATTTGAAATAAGTCTTAGAAAAATGGTGGAATGGCTCTCTTAAACTCTGGGTTTCATAGCACCTCAAATATAATGACAGAAGCTGTGTCTGGAGTGGAAGTACTAATTGAGTTGGCGACATCGGCCTATTCCTGTAGCCCCAGCAGTTTGGGGGGCTAAGGTGTTATAATTGAGTCCTGGAGTTTGAAGTCAGTTGGGCAACATATTGAGTTCCCCCATCTCAAACACAAATAGAGCTGGGGGTGGTGGCAAATGCCTCTAATCCCAACACCAGGAGGGCAGAAGTAGGTGAATCTGTTAGAGGCAACCCTGATCAACATCGTGAGTTCCAGGCCAGCCTGGGCTATGTAGAGAGACCCTGTGTCCAGACGACAGACGTTAGTCTGCAGGGATTACTCGCCAGCGTTAAATGTGAGCCACATCGCCCTGCTGACCCAGGCGAAAAGCTGGAGGCTGCGGTGCAGGCTGTGAGCCTAGCAGGGAGGTGAAGACAGAATTACCCAGAGCCCATGAACCAGCTAGCCTGGAATACACAGCTCAACAGAAACGAGAGACATCCAGCCTCGACAAGGTGGAGACAGAACTGACTATCCCCTGACCTCTGAGTTTGTGCCCTGGAACCCGTGTACCTGTATTCACGTAAAGAAAGGAAGAAAGGGGAGGGAATGGATGGGGAGGGGGAGGGAGGGGAGGGAGGAGTGAACTGAACAAGTCAGGTGTGGTCCACACACTTGGAAGGCTGTGGCAGGAGGATTTTGAGTTTGAGGCCAGCTTGGGCTGCATAGCGAGACCATTTCTCAAAA
This sequence comes from Cricetiscus sungorus, assembly GCA_030556225.1. Lineage (NCBI taxonomy): Eukaryota > Metazoa > Chordata > Mammalia > Rodentia > Cricetidae > Cricetiscus > Cricetiscus sungorus. The sequence goes on along the minus strand of JANBXA010000069.1, from coordinate 90,733,808 downwards.
ATAATAAAATAAAATAAAGCAAAAACGGTGAACAGGGCATCGGCTAGAGTGTTCTTGTCTCTAGGGCTTTGCCCAGATGGAGACACGTGAGTCAGAAGCCATGAGTGATTCAGGCCTGATTCAAGGTCTTAGCAAGGAGCGGCATGCTGAACCACCTGCAAGCTGAAACACGCCCCTCCTCCCGCCCACTGAGCATCCTTCAGCATTGCGCCATCATCTTTCCCACCTAGTCATTTGCTTACAGGTGACAGGAGGAAATGGGGATGGTTAATACCTTTGTACAGGAGGAATGGCTCAGCAGGTCGGAGGGCGGGCTGCTCTTTCCAGAGGACCTGTGTGTGGCTTCTAGCACCCAGGTGGCTCACAACTGCCTCTAGCTGCAGCTCCACCAACGCCAGCACCCTCTTCTGGCCATCAAGGGTGGCATGGCACTCACTCACACACAGATGCAACGGTAAATACAAATCTTCGTATAGGTCTTTGTAATGAAAAGCTTTTAACTCAGCTGAATGAATCACCACAGCGTCCCTGGCCAGGAACATGCACTGTGAGTTGCTGATCCCCTGCCTAGTGCCACAGCCAAAGTTTCAGCCACTTTCAGGCTCTTTGAAAGGATCAAGGGGACAATGAGCAGACAGCTGAGACAAGAAAGCAAATGTAAGGAGTTGTTTTGGAAGACAGAAAGATTTTATTTTCCCAATTAAAAAAAAAAATGGAACTGTACAGAACACAGAGTCCGTGTCCTGTGTCTTCAGTCACATGAAATAATAAAATTGAATAACGCAGAGGCTGAGATGAACCTGGCACATTTACGTGTGACTTACTGATTGCAGTGTGCAGTGTGACAGTATCTTTGCTGGGCAATCTGACAGCAGATAATGAAACACAAAATGATCAACACTTTGTCATTTCTCATGGTAATACAACCCAAGAAAAGGATTCCAAAGCTCTGTGTGTGTGTGTGTGTGTGTGTGTGTGTGTGCGCGCGTGCCGCGCGCTGGGAGTATTGAACACAGCAGTATAAGTAGATAAAAAAATCTCTCCCAATGGGCTGGTTAGATGGCTCAGGGAGTTTAAATACTTAACAGCAAGCCAGCTGACCTGAGTTTGATTTCCTGAACCCACACTGTAGGAGAGGTCAACATCCACATGTGCATTTTAACGTATGAGAAGTGTGATCAAATACACATAAGTGTAAAAAAGGGCTGGAGAGGCGGCTCAGCAGTTGAGAGCACTGACTGCTCTACCAGAGGACGTGGGTTCAATCCCCAGTACCCACCTGCTGGCTCCCAACTGTAACTCCAGATC
>JANBXA010000069.1:90605000-90727500 GCA_030556225.1 Cricetiscus sungorus | reverse complement strand
CCTGCGTTTTTGTGTGTTCACGGGATGCCAGCCTCCCTCCACGGGGATCCGAGCTTCGTATGAGCAGGAACACGGGCATTTTAGTGGCTGCCGTTTTCCAAGCACGCAGAGCGGTTGGCACAGTCTTGTAACTTTAGCAAATGCATCAGCGAAGGGCTTCCCAGGTGGTGTGCAAATGAACCTTACATGGTTCTGCAATCCAAACGCTTGGGAGACTAAGGTAGGATTTCTGCAAGTTCAAGGGCAGCCAGGGTCACGTGTGAGTGACAGACCAGTGTGGGGTACAGAGTAAGAGCCTGTCTCAAAAGTAAACAACAAACAAATCCCAAAACAACACCACCAGTAACAAGCAAGTGTTCAAACAAGTGGTACACGTTCCGTATCCTGTCCATATAAACGCACCGGTACCCTGTGTCCCTCTGCCCTCTGCTACCTGCCATCAGCACTCTTACACAGCCGGATCAACTTTTATTTCCTCGTACAGCCTTTGTCTCTCTGTGCCCAGCTTATTTCACTTAGCATACTGACCTCCACCTCGATTTTGCAGCAAGCGACAGGATTTCATTCTTCCTTGTGGTTAAATGATAACCGACTCGTGCAGATATAACACATTTTCTTTATGTGCCGGTGGACATGCGGTTGATTCAATGTGTTGACCCTGCAGAGTTAACCCTTATTGAGTTTTACCATGTGCTTACATGTGTTCCAAATCCCTACATAATTACTGTCATCTTTATTTCAGAGATGAGAAGGCTGAAGCTAAGTCTCAGTAGCATATCAACTGTCCCCTGTGACAGGATTCACTGCAGGCAGTGTGATGTCAGAGGCCAGGGTCATTCATGTGTGCTCTGTACTTGTGCATGTGTGTGTACCTTTATTGAAGCCAGGCAGTGGTGACACACACTTAGTTCCAGCACTCTGGAGGCAGAGCAGGCAGAATACCGTGAATTGCCTGTTACACAGAGAAACCCTGTCTCAAAAAACCAAAACAAACAAACAAAAACAAATCCCAAAACCAAAATCCTTTATGGAGGTGTTATCTGCATGCCATAAAATGTACTTAGTTAGAATAAAGCATGGGTGCATGCCTGTAATCCCAGCACTGGGGAGGAAGAGATTCAAAGATTTTTAACTTCTAGTCTAATCTGGACTATGTAGAAAACTGCTGTCAAAACAAACGAGTGCAGAAATGTGGGTTGTGAGACGGCTCAGCTACTAAAGCTGGCGACCTGAGTTCAAACCCCGAGACCCACTCGGTGAAAGGAAAGAACCAATTCCTCCACACACTTGTTCTCTTAGCATGTGCCCTCTCCCCTGGCTAAATAAGTACAGTTTTAAAAAGTCATCACTTTTTAAAATGCAGCCAGTTGTGTAACTTACATTTTTTAAACCAGAACGTTCATTTTCTGACTGAGTTGAAGTCACCAGGATGAACTGGGTCCTGCAGCAGCCGCCCTCTTGAGTTTAGGAGTTCCATCTCAGAATTCATGTCTAAATCTGCAAGAGACGGGTTTCAGGTGCCTCATTGGCCCAGCCCCTGTGGTGTGTCAAGTCGTGCTAACGTCTGAAGGCGTCTGACACTCTCTTCTGTCACCTCGCTTCTGACTCGGAACCAAAGAACCTTTCCTGTTAAGTTTTAAAATTCTGAGGTGGGGCCTCCTGCACTCCAGGTTAGCCCCAAACTGGAGCTATAAACCAGGGCACCTGACTTGCAGCTTTTGCATACTGTACAGAAGGTCTTAAATTTGATTCCCAGTAAAGAGGAGGAGAGGGAGGAGGGGAGAGGAGGGGGAGGAAAGGACAACCCACTTAAAGTATTGCATTCAATAGATTTCAGAATATTCAAGGTGGTGTAGCCCTCTATACAACCAAGTACAGATCCTTTTTTTCACCCCAAAGAGCAACCGCACATCCTTTAACATTCATTTCCACCCCACCCCACCCCACCCCTTCCCCAGCTCGAGGCAAGCACTGGTCTACTTTGTGTGTTTATGGATTTATCTACTCTGGATGTTCCATGTAAATAGGATCATCCACTCTGTGACCTTTACTGGCTCGTACCCTTCACTACTGGCGATATTTTGTTTTGTTTTGTTTTTTTTTCGGTTTCTCTGTGGCTTTGGAGGCTGTCCTGGAACTAGTTTTTGTGGACGAGGCTGGTCTTGAACTCACAGAGGTCCACCTGCCTCTGCTTCCCGAGTGCCGGGATTAAAGGCGTGCGCCACCAACGCCCAGCCAGGTGGCATTTTTTAAAGTTAATTGTAGGAGAAACTCCAAGTGATATTTTTTTTTAAGGTTTATTGTAGGAGAAACTCCAGGTGGCATTTTTTTAAAGGTTTATTGTAGGAGAAACTCTGGCCAGCCTACCCAAGCTGCAGCCGCCCTGGCCCCAAAGCCCAGGCCAGGCTGCACGAGTATGCGCATGTGCAGCAGGCTTTTCCTCCCCCAGCCAATGCCTCTATTTCCAGAGACTGCGGGATCGAGAGACACCTGACTCAGAGACACCAACGAGGAAAGGACAGTGCAGCAGAGTCAGACCCTGAGCCAGTAGGACCTTGGGGGGATAAAGGCAGACCTAACTTACTTCATAAAGCACACTCTGCTACTCCGAGTCCCAGCGCCCAGTTGTTGGCGCTGCGTTTCCTCAACCCCTCCCGCAAGGGGTGAGCAGGCTCACCGGCCACAGTTTATCCATATTGGACAATCGACCGCCACTCCACTTATTTTTCTGAATGATAGTTTTGCCAGTTTTCAATTTTTATAATCTTCATGTACAAAAACTAACATGACTAGTTCACTGGGTAGGCGGTCTTGAATAAGCCATTCAGGGTTGCTTAGTCCAACTTAATGAAACCTGCGTCCTTCTGGTAGTGACAGAAACTCTAAGGGCACATGTTCAGCCTGTGTTTCCGGATCAGATGGTGGGAGCAGATCGAGAACCCTGGCCAAGCGTCCATGGGTGACTCCCGTAGAGCTGCTTTCAGACAGCCCTAGGGGAAGAAGGCTCTGAATGACATTCTAATGGCTCTGAATGACATTCTATTGCATGCAGGTGTCACAGCGATTCAGCCCAGCGATTCACTGATGCTACTTTGTGGCTGTTTGGACTCATGCTGCTGCGAGCATTTATGTGTGAGCATTTGTAGGCACCGTGCATTTGCTCCTCTTAGGAATGGACTGTAGGACCTGTGGGTGCAAGGCACAGGTTCGGCACTTCTTTGTTCTCCTGCCTGCTAGCGTGGAGGAATCCAGCACCAGTTATCTGACATATTAGTCTAGAGGTTATTATCACTAATTTTGGTTTTTCGAGATAGAGTTTCTCTGTAGCTTTAGAGATTGTCCTTGAACGGGCTCTGTAGACCAGGGTACTCACAGAGAGCTGCCTGTCTCTGCTTCCAGAGTGCTGGGATTTAATGCATATGCCATTGCCCAGGAAGTGTTATTTATTTATTTATTTATTTATTTTAATATACTTTTATTTTATTGGTGTGATGTGGTGTGTGGTTGCTGGGAATTGAACTCTTGTCCTGGAAGTGACGTCAGTGCTCTTAACTGTTGAGTCATCTCTTCGGCTCGTAGAGGTTATTTTTTTAAGATGTATTTTATTTATGAGTGTTTTGGCTGCACAAATGTATGTGCACTGAGTGTGTGCAGGCCCCCACAGAGGCCAGAGATTTGTGGAACGGAGAGACGGCTGGGTAATTAAGAGCACTGACTGTCCTTACAGAGGACAGCTGTGGTGGCTCGCAACCATCTGTAAGTCCAGTTCCCAGGGACCTAACACCTTCTTCTGGCCTCCATCGGCATGCGAATGGTGCATGCGGGCAAAACACCCGTACATGCTCAATTAAATTACACTGAAAGAGAGAGAGAGAGGACGTGTGTCAGTGGAGCCCAGAGAGGCTGCTGGAGTCCCATGCCCTGGAGATGCAGGCGGTTGTGAACTGCCTAATGTGGGTGCTGGAAACTGAGCTCTGGTTTCCCAAAAGCAGCACATACTCTCAAGTGTGGCGCCATCTCTCCAGCCCTGTCTTGAGAGCCTTGAGAGCTCAGTCAGTAGCTACTTGACCCAGGAGCCTGGTCAACTTTGAGTATTCCACGTAGTGACAGATGGCCTGAGACTTGATGGGTGATATTCCCAGAGGACAAACTTGCCAGTGACAGACTCCTACTGCAAACCCTTTCCTAAGACAGCCTATAGAGCCTCAGGTCCTCTGCACCCTTTCTAAGCCAGGCAGGGACGTTCAAGGTGGCAGGTTGGTGACTAGAGGGGCTGTCGATACCCAGGAGTATGATATGCTGACACAAAGCAGTTAGGATTCTACAAGTCAAGTAGACTGAGGACTATTTAATACCTTTCTGGAATCTTCACCTCACCTCAGGATACTGTCTTCGACCCCTCATAGGGATGGGTCTCTCCTTCCAGAGACCCTGCTGCATCTTCAGATATGGGGCACACAGCTTAGAAGTTGGCAGTGGGATCTGCAAGAGCAGTGGGTCTCCGCAGGGGCAGGAAGGTGAGAGAAGGACCTGCCTTGGGGACAGGTCCAAAGGTAGTACCGGAGACCTCTCCTTGAGGCTGCCCCGTTTGGGTTTCGACATTCCCTTGCCTGGCTCATGGTGTTAGATGTCCAAACTGTCACTAGTGGCTTCAGCTTTGCCACTTTCTCCAGCAACAGAGCTGGGGCCACGGGCCACTTGTCGAAGCGCTGGCTGGAAGGTCATTGTCAGTCATAAACACAGGGGCGTCCCTGGGAAATCGGAGCACACGATGGGCAGGCAGTGTTCTTGGGTGAAAAGGCCAGCAAACAGAGGTGGTTGCCTTGGTTTTGTTTTGATTTTATCATGGGGTGTGGCTAGCACATCGTTCAGAAAGAACCACAAGGACTTTACAACTCCTGGATGTGTTCATTGGGCTGAAGTTCAGGTCTGTTTATAATTCTTCTAATAAATCCTCGAGTTTACACACAGATCAGGCCCTCTAAGGCTCCTCCCCGCTTTCACCAAGGTTAGTGACGATGTCTCTGTGTTCTAGAAGGCAGGGATATGGGGCAAACAAGCTAAGAGCTTCAGGTTCCCGGAGTAAATGTCTATGGGTTGAAAATAAACTCTAAGCCCATCATTCATCACCCCTTCACAGTGGGAGAGGCAAGGGGTTGATTTCTTTTGTGTCTGCGTTTGCAAGGCAAGGGACATGTTATTTAGGGAACAGGAGCCTACCACCCCCCACCCTGTAATCCCAGCCGATTCAAATGTGCCATTCCAACTGGAAGGCTACAAAGGAAAAGCCAGGCTTATCTGGAAGGTACACGACACCACCTTGCTCTCTTTATCCTTGGTAAACAGCTGGGCCAGTCCAGGGATACAGAAGAGGTCTGTCTGCAGATGCCAGAGTAGTTGAGATTTAGTTGACGGTGTCTACCCCAGAGACCACCAGGGCAGGGTCAGAGCCCGGGAGAGACTGCAATGGCAGTGGATATTTCATAGCTTCAGGACTAACTAGGAATGACTAAAGTTCTCGTGGAATGTTCTAAGAACATAATGGCAGGAGAAAAGAAAGCCTGTAGTGACTATGTGGGCTCTGATCAACTGGTGGTCGTGAATTCACTGTAAAAAGGGACCATGCTTGTGTGTACATGCACCATGTGAGCGCTTAGTAGCCAGGGAGGCCAGAAAAGGGCTCTAGAGCCCCTGGAATTGGAGTGACAAATAGTTGTGAGCTGCCATGTGGGTGCTGGGATCAAATCCCTCTACCAGAGTACTGATTGCTAACTGTCGCACACCTTTAATCGCAGCACTCTGGAAGGCAGAGGCAGGCGGATCTTTGAGCTTGAGGCCAGCCTGGTCTACTGAGTGAGTTCCAGAACCATCAGGGCTGCAAAGATAAACCCTCAAACAAACAAACACACCAAAACAAAGAGTACTGAGTTCTTTTAAGCACTGAGCTGTCACTCTAGCCCCAGTGAAGTTAGTTTTAGACAGATTTCTTCATATGTACTTCAAAAATAAAGATGATCAAGGTGGTGCTGTCACACAACTCAGTCCCAGCACTCGGGAGGCAGAGGCAGAGGCAGAGGCAGGCGGGTCTCTGTGAGTTGGAGGCCAGCCTGGTCTACAGAGCGAGTTTGGACAGGCTCAAAGCTACACTGAGAAACCCTGTCTCAAAATACAATACCCCCCCAAAAAAGATGACAAAGTAAACCCCTAAAGACAAACTTTTGAGCTTCCTTTAGCATATGCATTTTCCACGAGAGGAATACTGGCCTTTCGGAAGAGAAAAAAAAGTCATTCTGAGAAGACGAAATTATCTTAGTATAATGGCTGTGGCCCTTCAAAACTCACTTCTGCCCAACTAAGCCTTATTTCTTAGTATTTAATCTCCCTCGTTTAAGGAGCATTTGAAGATGGTGTGCTTTTTTTCTCCTGAGGGCATTTTTAAAAGACTGTTAAAGGTTAAAGGAAAACCCAGTGTATGGAATAATTCTTGATTTGTCAAAGAAAGTGTCTATTAGCCACTGTGCACCTTTAGTTCGGATTTCTGAAAGTTTCTGTGTGTGGGCGGCGGGCACAGCAGGTGAAGGAACTTTCTGGCATGGCTGACTCTGGATTCTACTTGGTGGAGAGAGAACTGGTGTTCAAATGGCGTCCTCTGACCTCTGTGTGTGCACTGTGCGTGCGCATGTGCGGAGATGAGAGGAGCACATCAGGCTCTCCCTCTACACCCCTCCACCTTACTTATTTATAAGTAGAATCTCTCACTGAACATAACACAAGTTCAGCTCGGCCAGCTGCCTGTGGGTGCTGAGGCTGCAGGAGCCTTGCATACCCAGCTTTTACAAAGGGGTGAATATTAACTTAGATCCTATTGGGTTTTTGTTTTTGGTTTGTTTGTTTGTTTTAATGTTTTTCAAGACAGGGCTTCTCTGTGTAGTCCTGGCTGTCCTTGAACTCGATCTGTAGACCAGGCTGGCTTTGAACCATATTTGTCCTGGCTCACTAAGACCATTTAACTCAGGTACGTGTCCCCTAATACTCTACCTTGGGCAGGGCCTGCTGACCTGGAACCCTGCTCCATGCTGCATCTGGGGTCTGCACATCGAAGGCATCGTCTCCCCAGGCTGCTGGGCGAAGATGTGCACAGAGAGATTATCCGGCAGCCTAATATGTGCCTGTGCCAATGCTCCAGAATAGCCAAGTTTATCGAGGATATTCTTATAAAGCGTCCCGACAGTGAGGATAAGCTACATGAGGGAAGGCAGGTTTATTTAAAGATGATTTCTAGATTCCTGCCAGGGTTGTCACTACAAAAAAGTTGGCGTAATTGATGACTGTTGATAAAAAGCCTCTTCTATCTTGGGGTAGCGGGGCTTTGTGAGAGTATGACGGACTGTCAGCTGTTTTTTCTCCACCTGGCCCTCCCCAGCCTCCTCTCAAATTGCAGGCTGCCTGGTTATTTTTCATTGCAGCCCTGTCCTTTCTTCCTGTGTCCATAGAAACAACTAGTGACGTAGGGGGCTTGTCCTGCAGGGTTACTGTGAGCGCCCCAGAGCTTTGCCCGTAAACCAGACATAGAGTATTTTGGGTCTCTTGGTGATGTTAGGTCAGAGGTCCCATGCTTCCTCCCACAGACTGTACATCCAACGTGAAAAGCATACCCCAGCTTTGTCATCAAGCAAAGGGCATACATACATGAAATAATGTTTTGTAATTTTTTTTTGTTTTGTTTTGCTATTCTTTAAGACAGGTTCTCACTATGTAGCTCCAGCTGTCCTGGAACTCATTATGTAGACTAGGCTAACTCATTATGTAGATTAGGCTAACTCACAGAGAACTGAATACCTCTGTCTTCCAAGTGCTAGCTTTAAAGTCATGCACCACTATACCCAGCTTTAAAAGATTTTCTTGTTTGTTTGGTTTTTTTTTTTTTTCAAGACAGGTTTGCCTCTATTTGTAGACCAGATTGGCTCAAATGCAGAGGTCTGCCTGCCTCTGCCTCCTGAGAGCTGGAGCTAATGGCCTGTGCCACTGACACCCAGCTAAAGATTTTATTTTTATTTTATTTATATGTATGTTTTGCCTGAATGTATGTGAATATACTACATATGTGCCTGGTACCCAAGGAGGCCAGGAGGGCATCAGAGCCCCAGAACTGGAGCTGGAGATGGTAGCACCACATGGGATGGGAATGAAATCCTGGTCCTCTCCAAAAGCAGCAAGCGTGCTAACCTCTGGACAGTCTTCTCCAGTGCTCCCCCTTAGTGCTCCCCTTAGTGCTCCCCCTGTAATGCTCCCCCTGTAGTGCTCCCCCTGTAGTGCTCCCCCCTGTAGTGCTCCCCCTGTAGTGCTCCCCCTGAAGTGCTCCCCCCTGCAGTGCTCCCCTGCCCCCACTTCCGTATTTTTAGACAGGGTTTTACTCTGTAGCCCTGGCTACACTGGAACTCATTGTTTAGACCAGGCTGGTCTTACACCCACAGAAACTTGCCTGCCACTGCCTCTCCAGTGATGGGATTAAAGGTGTGTGCCTCTATGCGAAGGTACTTTAATGCTTTTTGTAATTTTGTTCATAAATAGTATTTGCACCTAAATTTGTGAGACATTTTCCAGTACAGTTAATACTTATGCATTCTCATAGCCATCGAGATATTAATAGATCGTAGGAAGTATGAGCTCAGGCTGGTCGGACAGATGTGAGTTTGAATTTTAGATGTGACGTGTCCTGTGAGGCATCTGTCTAAGCCTAGGGTTCCTTGGAGGTGTGACTTTGGGTACCGATGAGGCCTTCTGATAGGGTTGTCCGATGAGACCGTGATCACAGTCTTTGGTCAGTAAAGGAATTGGTTATGGTGTCTGGTGAGGGAAGGAGCTGGGGAAGAAAGGAAGGATAGCAGAAGAAAGGGGAGCCTGACCTGATAAATGAAACTTCACGCGGAAAGATGAAAGCCCAAGGCCAAAGGTAGATGGGATAATTTAAGAAAAGCTGGCAAGAAACAAGCCAAGCTGAGGGTGGGCACTCATTACTAAGAATGAGCCTCCATGTAGTTAGTTATTTGGGTGCTGGGTTGTGTGCCATTCCACAACACAAAGATGTTACGGTCAAGTCTGATGACCAGAGTAAATTCCTAGGATCCTCATGTCTGTTCTAGACTCCTACAAGTTACAGTCTGAACCATCACACTCATGCTGTGGAACCTGCACGCACACGTGCATGCACACTGGTAAAAAATGTAATTTAAATTTTTGAGGGGAGATTTTCAAGACAGAGTTTTTCTGTATCTTTGGAGTCTGTCCTGGAACTAGCTCTATAGTCCAGGCTGGCCTCAAACTCACAGAGATCCACCTGCCTCTGCTGCAGAATGCGTGTGCCTTTAATTTTAAATGTATCCTTTATTTTGGAACAAATAATAACTACAACTAAATATTTAAAAAAAAATATAAAGAGGTAAAGAATAGAAGATTGGCCAGGCAGTGGTGATGTACACCCTTAATCCCAGCACTCAGAGACAGAGACAGGCAGATCTCTGTGAGTTCAAGATCAGCCTGGTCTACAGATTGAGTTCCGAGACAGCCAGGGCTACACAGAGAAACCCTGTCTCAAAAATAAAATAAAGTAAGTGGAAGCTTGGTCCCGTCCCACCCCAGTCCCATACCTCCTCTTCTGAGTCTCCTGGGGCCACCAATACAAATTTCCTGCATAGCCTTCCAGAAATTCTCATTAACACTTTGCTTTAAAGTATACTATGTTAAAGGCTGCAAACTCCCAAGCTCAAATTCTAATTGGTCTTAATAATAAAACCCAGTGTAACTGGAAGTTTCTCTCCCACTGGCCAGTTTCTGAATACCACTCAAAGTCTTACATAAATTGTAACTATTTAGCTGATGGCTCAGGCTTTTACTAACTAACTCTTACAACTTAAATGAGTTCATCTGTGTATCACCACAAGGCCCGTGGCTTGTTTCTTCACATCTTGCTTCTAGGGAGGCTGCTAGAGTCCCCCAAACTTCACCTTCATTCTTTCTCCCGGAATTTTGCTTGGATTTCCCGCCCAGCCATATTCTGCCCCGCCACAGGCCAAGACAGCTTTATTCATCAACCAATAAAACTAACACATATACTCAGCATCCAGAAGGACATCCCGCGTGAACCCAAAGTCAGAGGTATCGGGATAAATGCTGAAAGATCAGAGAAGCAGAGCAGCTCTCGCCTCTACCAAATCCTCAGACCTGAGTGGGAAGAGCTCCTGTCTCTATGCCCTTGAGATCCTGTCTCCACTCACCTTATATCCCTGTCTCCACCTCCCTACTGCTGGGGATTAAAGGTGTGAGCCACCACCACCCCTGGCTCTGTCGTCTTTTAGACAGACTCAACCTCATGTAGCCCAGGGTCCCTTCAACTACTCATCTTCCCGCTTCTTCCTTCCAAGTGCTGGGATTAAAGGTGTGTGTCACCACTGCCTGGCCTCCATAGCTAACTATAGCTAGCTGGGTCCTCTTCAGGCCAGCTTTATTTGTTAGAGCACAAACAAAATATCACCACATCTTATAGTGTATTAAACTGCATCAGTCCATCAACAGAATTTGTCAAATGAACCACAGAAATCTGACTATTTCATGAAATCGCTGTGCTTATTGAAAAAAAGATTTTCACATGGGAAAAGGTCCACAGTATACCACATTAAATCACTGAGTTTAAAAAAAAAAAAAAAAAAAAAAAAAACAAATCAGCTGGGCAATGGTAGCACAGGCCTTTAGTCCCAGAACTTAGGAGGCAGAGGCAGGTGGATCTCTGAGTTCAAAGCCAGCCTGGTCTACAAAGTGAGTTCCAGGACAGCCAGCCTACACAGAGAAACCCTGTCTTGAAAAACAAAACAAAAAACAGAAAACCACCTTTGGACAGAAATTCCTCTTGAAGAGCACGGGGCGTGAGTGTGGTATCAAGCCGGGCGTGATGGGGCAAGTCTGTTATCTCAGCTGTCTGAGCAGGAGGGTCTCAAGTTCAAGGTTGGCTTGGGGTGCAGAGTGGGTTCTGGGCTAGCCTGGGCAACTTAAAGAGATGCTGCTTCAGAAGTAAAAAAGTAGTGAAAGGAGCTTTGGGGTTGTAACTCCGTGGGAGAGTATTTATCCGTGGGCTCCACCCGCTGTACCAGAAAAACAAAGACACAAACAAAACGCCTTGCTAAGCATGTGGCTGAGTGGTTTTGATGACAAAACAGCTGTCTGTGCACTCCTATTGGACCCTAAGCATAGGGAGTGTTTTGACAGTCTATTTACTTCTCTGGCCTGTGCCAGACGGGATGAAATCCCTCTGGCTATAATAAGACACGTGGGCTCAGAAAAGCAATATGATTCAGAAGCAGGAATCGCAACTCCCAGGGCAAAGAGCCCCTTTGGGGAGGCCCCTGGCTTCATCTTTCACCAGGGGTGTCAGGGAGGGGCCAAGCCAAGCTTGCGGATCTGCACTCTGGACAGTGGCTCATGCCCGGCATTCTCCACTCGCCAAGCCCACATAGCCTACATTCCCCTTGGGTTAGGTCCCTCCTGGTCACAGATACTTGAGGTCACATAGCTTCTCTTTCAGCTGCTGGAGGGTCCCAAGGACAGGGTAGAGGGGACGATGATTGGAGATCTTATATAAAGCGCAAGGGTCCCTTCCTACATTTCCCCCTGGCTGCTGGGGTCCATCTCTGTGGGGCAGAACGCAGCTCTCTGAGGTTTTGTTTTGCTTGTGAGTGTTTGTGCACGTGCTCCAGTGTGTGTAGGAAGGTCAAAGGGCGCCCTGGGTGAGTCGGTTTTCTCTTTCTACCATGGTAGGTACTGCCCTCAGGCTGCCAATCAGGCTTGGTGGAAAGTGGACCATCTTGCTGGCTTCCCAATGAGGCCTTGCCTTTGTTAGTGGTATAGTGGTAAGCATAGCTGCCTTCCACAAGACATCTGACATTAGATGGACTTGGTAAGCTTAGCCCAGTTTCTGTCCTAAGGGCAACCGATCATGGGGCAAACAGGGCTCTTTGCTGTCATGCTGTAATAGTTAATTACTTACGTGTTTATACAGGGAGCTAAGGGAGGTGACATTTCTCTAGTGTCCGGCCAAATGAACAGATGTCTAATCACCCCAACTGGCAGAGCATCGGCAACCTCAGAATCATATTCCAGATTTCAGCATTCGTATTTTTCAAAAGGGGGAGAGGTAGGGAGCCATGACACATACGTGCACACACAAAGATTGTGCACACACAAAGATTGTGCACACACACGCACACACTAATAATAAAGGGAAAAATCCCAACAACACAAAATCCTACTTAGAGCTGTCTTGAACCCACTAGGCTAGAACATGTCTAGTTCCCAATAAGGAACACAATGGTGACACTCTTTATCAACTACTTACACATGGACAAGCTCGTTAAAATTCTATCCATTGATTTGTGTGTGTGTGTGTGTGTGTGTGTGTGTGTGTGTGTGTGTGTGTGTGTGTGTAGGCTGGAAGTTAATATTAAATGCCCCTTTTTAATTTCTCTCTACCTTCTTTTCTAAAACAGGGTTTCTCACTGAGCCCTGTAAGCTCTCCCTCTCTCTGCCCAGGTATGTCATGATAGGTATACAGTTCTGTGCCTAGATTTTTATATGTGGTCCACACTTGCTGAGTCATCTCCTCAAGGCCACGGTCCCCCTTTAAAACCAGAGGGAACCCCACCCCAGTTCTTTCCCCTCCCACTGATGCTCGCGACCAACTCCTAGCTCTAACTCCTATGGTTCAGGCCTCTCCTCCTTTGGCTTCAGACCAGGCCAGAATGATGGGCTTCTTATGTAGATGACATCAGGAATGACTCCCACATAGCTCCTTCCTTCCTTCTTTCCTTCATTCCTTTCTCTCTTCAGAATATCATGCATTCTAGAAAAGTGCTCTGCCACAGAGTTACACCGTGTAGCATATATATTCACACACACACACACACACACACACACACACACACACACACACACACACACAGAGTCTCATTGGAGCTGGAGAGGTGGCCCAGTGGTTAAGAGCACCTGTTGCTCTTGCAGAGGACCTGGGTTCAGTTTCTTGCACCCAGGTGGTAACACACGTTACCGTAATTTCAGGTACAGGGATCCAGTGCCCTCTTCTGACCCCAGCAGACACTAAGCAAGCAGGTGACACTCTACAGACATACATGAAGGCAAAACACTCACACATAAAATTAGTGAGCATAATAAATCTCAGTATGTGTCCCAGGCCAATCTCAAACACAGAAATTCTCCTGCTGCCGAATCCTGAATGATGGCGTTTCAGATGTATTTTTTACCTTGCCTGCCTCCCTAGGGAATCATGTACTATTCTTTGTCTTGTTTGGTTTCTTTAGGTAGACTAGATGTGACATTTATTACTGGAAATGACTTGGTGGCGTGTAGGACAAAGCACAGTGGGAATGCTCAGAAGGCCAGGGCTGCCACTTGTCCAGAGGATCGTATTTCACCCCATAGCCATCAGGGATCAATTGTTTCTCAGTTCTCCAGTCCTGAACTCATCTACATTAAACTTGCTGAAGCCGACAGGATTTCTCGGTCACTTTGAAGTCTGTCCTGGAACTCGCTCTGTAGACCAGGGTGGCTTAGATCTCACAGAGATCTGCCTGCCTCTGCCTCCCCAGTGCTGGGATTAAAGGCGTGAGCCAACAACGCCCGGCAAAGCCCCACTTCTTTGAGAGATGCATTTTCTGACAGCCGGGGGACTTGCACTTGGCCCTACAAAAGGTCTCAAACATGTGTTCCTTATCCCACAGGTTGGTTCAGAGGGACATGGTGACCTGATCTAGTCACTGTGCTTTGCAGCTTCCCAAAGTCGTACTGAACACCTGTCTGGAATCTAAGCTGGGGACAGCATTGTGATCAGAGATAAGAATATCTACCAGAAAACTGTCTCCAAAAGTCCCTCAGGACGGCTCAGATAGGCACCAGACTGCCCACACTACCAAGAGGCGGCTGCCGCCTTGCAGCCCTTGCATCCCAGGCCCCCGTGAAGAAAGGAACCTGGTGGCCCACTTGGCTGCAGACATGAGCTGTACCTTTCACATCTCTTTCACCTTCCATGTATGGAAGTCGCGCATCTTTGCCTGTGTGTGTGTACATAAGTACAGCTATATAAAGCGAAAGCTGTTCCCCATCTGACATACATAAATATAAGGGTGAGTAATACTGTCCCTTCTGGTTGCCAGGCAGTTCTGGTATTTATATTGATTTTTAGCTCATGATGCTTACAGAGATTTAATTATCCTAAGAATCTAATGTGCAAGTTAATTTGGTTTCTTGGGCAGAGCCAAACATTTGAGAGCTGGTTATGTCCAGCAAGACTTGGGAGCAAACTGTTTCACCCTTGCAACTCGAGGCAGAGAAGGGACCCCTGCATTCCCAAAGGCTTTGCACACAACCTGACATATTCAGCTAGGTGAAAATGGAAAGATTATGAAAGCATAAAGCCAGGCGGGGCAGAGGTGGTGCACACCTTTGATCCCAGCATGTGGGAGGCCAAGGCAGCAAATCTCTGTGAGTTTGAGGCCAGCCTGGTCTACAGAGAGAGTTCCAGGACAGCCAGGGCTACACAGAGAAACCTTGTTTCCAAAAAACAAACAACCAAACAAAAGCACAAAAGCCTTGGAACCGATAAGTAAACCATCCTACTTTTTGTTTTTCTGTTTGAAACAGGTTCTTGCGTAGCCCAGCCAGGCCTCAGATTTAGTACATTGCTAAGAGTGACCTTGAACTCTTGTCTTGACTCTCAGTCAGGCATGGAACCACCACACCTCTCTCTCTTCCATTTTCAGATGAAGCAGACTGGACATGCTTAGAGTCAGAGCATCTCTGAGTTTGGGACTTACCCAATCTGTGTAACAACTTCCCTGCCAGTCAGGGC
Organism: Cricetiscus sungorus; assembly: GCA_030556225.1. NCBI lineage: Eukaryota > Metazoa > Chordata > Mammalia > Rodentia > Cricetidae > Cricetiscus > Cricetiscus sungorus. Next base: position 90,712,589 of record JANBXA010000069.1, on the reverse strand, counting down.
TATATGGTGAGAGTCTTCAAGAAAAAAAAAAAAAAAGAACAACACGAAAAACAGAGCTGGTGAAAAAGCTCATCAGTTAAGCAGTAAAAAAACAAAAACAAAAACAAAAACAAAAAGCCTTGCAGTGGGGCTGGAGGGGTGGCTCAGTGGTTAAGATCTCTGGCTGTTCCTCCAGGGAACCGGGGTTCGGTTCCTAGCACCCACAAAGCATCTCACAACTGTGTGTAACTCCAGTTCCTGAGGATCTGACGCCTTGACACCAATGCACATAAATAAAGTTTTTAAAAAGTCTTACAGCTTTTGCAAAGAACCTGGATTTGGGTCGCAGAATTCACACGGCAGCTCACACTGTACCTCACGTTCCAGGGGATCTGATGTGTTCTGCACTCTGAAGGCTTCTGGAACACATGACCAGGCGAAACACTCATACACATAAAATAAAAGTAAGTGTAAAATTTCTTCAAAACAAAGCAAACAGCCAGGAGTTGGTGGTGCACACCTCTAGTCCCAGCACTCGGGAGGCAGAGGCAGAGGCAGAGTTGAGCCAGAGTGAGTCCTGGTCTACAAGGTGAGCTCCAGGGCAGCCAGGGCTACACAGAGAAAGCCTGTCTGGAAAAGGAAAAAACAAAACAAAAGCCTAAACACCCGCTCCACACATAGAATCCGATACCAGTTGGCTATCTCTTACTTGTAGTGTAGCCATAAGAAGGCTGCACTACAAATAAGCATACTACAGACAAGCATAACGGGCTTGACATTCTAGGTGTCAACTCAAGCCTTTGTTTGGGTCCATATTATACGAAGCACAGCCAAAACACAGGTAACTTTTGTCACCACCAAAGTGGTGGGTTTTCCTCATATCACATCGCCTTCTCCCTCTGTGTCCAGCTGCTCAGGCAGACCTTGGTCCCAGCGAGAGCCTGGTTCAGGCTGCTCATTTACCTCTGCATCCTGACTGATAATTTTCCTCATGTCATGACCTAGTTGTAATAATAGTGATGCTATTTTAAATGGAGGCCCCTCCCTTTTCTGGAGACAAAAGTCTGTGTATTCCAGGCTGGCCTTGCACAGGGTATAGCCAAGGATGATGTTGCTGCTCCTGCCTCTACCTCTTGAGTACTGGGATTACAGGCATGTGCCACCATGGCTAGTTTTAATGTGGTGCTGGGGATCTCAACCAGGATTTCCTTCTTGCTAGGCAAGCACTGTACCAACTGAGCTACAGCAAGTGTACATTGATTTCTCCTATTCAAGACAGGGTTTCTCTGTTTAACAGTCCTAGCTGTCCTGGAACTCGCTCCATAGACCAGGTTGGCTTTGAACTCACAGAGATCCATCTGCCTCTGCCTCCCGAGTGCTGGGATTAAAGTTATGCACCACCACCACCTGGCTTCACTAACATCTTTAAAAGAGTTTCTATTTCGCCAAGATCGAACCATAAACAAAACATGATATGTACTATTTTGTCTTGGCATAAAACCTTCAGACATTGAAGATCCTTGCCAGATAAAAGGGTCCTTGCCAGTCTTGGTGGCACAGGCCTGTGACCCCAAAGCTTGGAAGGTAGAAGCAGGATGATGAGGATTCCGTCAACCTGGACCACATAGTGAGTTGTAGGTCATGCTGGAATACATGAGACCCTGCCAAATAGCTACAAATCGTGTGTGTGTGTGTGTGTGTGTGTGTGTGTGTGTGTGTGTGTGTGAGAGAGAGAGAGAGAGACCTTTCTCAAAAGAAAAAGAGGAGAAGGAAGAGGAGGAGGAGAAAGAAAAAGAAGAAAAAAGGACATCAGATCTAGCTCTTGCCACTGTGGAACCTGTAGAACCCGTAGAACCTGTGGCAACTGAGAAGAGACCCTAGGTCCCCCTCTGGGACCTAAAGTCAAAGGGGCCAAGGCTGTGTCTCACTCCCTCAAGAAGGCAGGAGGAAAATGCGGCTATGGAACTTATTAAATAAGTGGGAAAATATTAGCTATGTTCTTTTGGAACCACAAAGTATTGAAACTCGCGGTGAACAAAGACTCCAAGGTGATGAGGGTGAGGGAGGGGGGCTGCTCGTCGAGGGAGGGAGGGTGAGGGAGGGGGGCTGCTCGTCGAGGGAGGGAGGGTGAGAGGGGGCGCTCGTCGAGGGAGAGTAGGAGGGGGCTGCTCGTCGAGGAGAGTGAGAGGGGGCTGCTCGTCGAGGAAGGGAGGGTGAGGGAGGGTTTCCGTTGCATGGGATGCAACTGAATATTTCCTCTGTCCTCCGTGGCTGGGCCCTGGCAAACGCTGTTTCCTGGCACTGGCGAGCGGCAAGTCCCAGCAGCGAGGTCAAACCCATTTTTGGAGCCAAACGGCAGCATTCCTTTACAGTTCGTTAGCTTTGCAACCGCCAATACTGCTCCTGCCAGTCTAGTCTAGAGTGACACCTAACGGCAACAAAGGGAACTGCCGTAATCTCCCAGTCTCGTTAGGAACCGCACCTAACAGAGTGCCGGATTCCCTGGTCCCACAGAAGTGTCATGATTGTATCACTCGCTAACTGCTCTCTAATTAAAGGTGACATGTATGGTCCACAACATGAGCGTCTTAGTTAGGGTTACTGTTGCTGTGATCAAACAGCATCATCAAAAAGCAGCTTGGAGGGGGGACGGGTTTTCTTTGACTTGTATTTCTCACAGTTCTCATTGAAAGAAGTCAGGACAGGAACTCAACCAGGGCAGGAACCTGGAAGCAGGAGCAGATGCAGAGGCCATGGATTATGGACTTGCTCCCCATGGCTTCCTCAGCCTGCTCCCTGCTTTTTCTTCCTTTTCTTTTTTCTTTTTTCTTTTCTTTCTTTCTTTCTTTTTTTTTGTTTTTGTTTTTGTTTCTTTTTTTGTTTGTTTGTTTGTTTGTTTGTTTTGAGACAGAGTTTTTCTATGGCTTTGGAGCCTGTCCTGGAACTAGCTCTTGTAGACCAGGCTGGTCTCGTACTCATAGAGATCCCCCTGCCTCTGCCTCCTGAGTGCTGGGATTAAAGGCGCGTGCCACCACCACCTGGCCAGCCTGCTTTCTTATAGAATCCAGGACCACCAGTCCAGGGAATGTCATCCACGATGGGCTGGACCCTCCCCCATCAGTCACTAATTAAGAAAAATGCCTTACAGGCCTGCCTATCAAGGTTCAGTTTTGGGGGGATGGGGTTTCAAGACAGGGTTTCTCTAGCTTTGGAGGCTGTCCTAGAAGTTGCTTTGTAGACCAGGCTGGTCTCAATCTCAGAGATCCGCCTGCTTTTGCCTCCCAGGTGCTAGAATTAAAGGCGTGTGCCACCACTGCCCTGCTGTGGGCTCAGTCTTGTGGAGGCTTTTTCTTAACTGAACTTCCCTCCTCTCTATCTTGTGACAAGTTGACATAAGACTAGCCACTATGGTGAATATCTTGAAATTGTTCTTCCAGTAACGCGGGAGGGCTGGGAATGTGACTTATCAGAAGATTCTGGTCATGCATGCCTGCCTTCAGACCTCAGTACAAACAAACAAAAGCTATACCACCAGGTAAGGTAGTACACGCCTGTGATCCCAGCCCTTAGGGGGCTGTGGCAGAAGGATCACAAGTTTGAGGCTCGTCTCGGGTACCTACTGAGACTTCTAGACTTCGCCTCAATAAAACAGAAACAACAAAAACTGTTTCTGTTTGTTTTTGGAGACAGGGTTTCTCAGTGTAACAGCACTAGCTGTCCTAGAACTCATGCTGTACACCAGGCTGGCCTCGAACTCACATCGATCCACCTGCCTCTGCCTCCTGAGTGCTGCAATTAAAGGAGTGCACCACCACCTGGCTGGATCTTTTTTTTTTTTTTTTTTGGACTTTCACAAGGTCTCATTGTGAATTCCAATCTGGTCTTGCTATGTAGACCAGACTGGCCTTAGGAATATTTTAAAATTTGTTTTATTTTGTGTGTGTGTGTGCTCATTCCAGGTATCCTGGAACTGGAGTTATTGACAGTGAGTGTCATGTGAGTGCTGGAAATTAAACCCAGGTCCTCTGGGAGAGTAGTCAGTGCTCTTAAGCCCTGAGCCATCTCTCCAGCAACCCCCCACCTTTTTTTTAAAAAGACAGGTCACTGTGTAGATCAGGATGGTGTTGAACACAGATCTGCCTCTACGCCTCCTGAGTGTTGGGATTAAAGATGTGTGCTGTCCCATGCCCAGGTAAAAATTTTTATTATTTTGTTATGCGTATGAGTGTTTTGCCTGCATGTATCTGTGTGCCATGTGTGTGCAATGCTCATGGGGCCCAGAAGGGTGCATCAGAACCCCTGGAACTGGAGTCACAGACCATCTTGAGCTGCCATGTGGGTGCTGGGAATTAAACCCAGGCCCTTTGGAACAGCAGCCAGTGCCATCTGTTGAGTCACCTCTGCCGCTGAGGACCGTAGTTTCCTGTAAAGCATGAGATAAGATGCGTGAAACTCCAGGTCTAGGCAGTGATGGTCTGGAGTTCCACAGGAGTTACTTGTCTGCCAGGAGCAAGCTGCTCTGCTATGAGTCAGCAGCGGAATGTACCCTCTCAGAGGGACCTGAGAAATAGTAAGAAATAATGGAGGCAGACGTGGTGACACGCCTTTAATCCCAGTGCTTGGGAGTCAGAGGCAGGAGATCTCAGTAAATTCCAGGACAGCTTCAGTAAATTCCAGGCCAGCCTCGTCTACAAAGTGAGTTCCAGGACTGTTTTAGGAGAAACCCTGGGGTGGGGGTGGGGGGGAGGGAGAGGGAGAGAGAGAATAGTTTTTTGTTTTGTTTTGTTTTTGTTTTTTCGAGACAGGGTTCCTCTGTATTGTTTTGGAGCCTGTCCTGGCACTCACTTTGTAGACCAGGCTGGCCTGGAACTCACAGAGATCCACCTGCCTCTGCCTCCCGAGTGCTCCACCAACGCCTGTGGAGAGAGAATAGTTTGAGATACCGCCTGTACATTTTAAAAATTGTTTTATCACATTTATGACTGTGTCTGTGCGTGTACATGCAGACTTGTACTGATGCCACAGCATTCTCGTGGGAGTCAGAATTTAGCAAGTACTCCTTGAACATATCCTCCTATGGATGGTGAAAATATATTCAGGGTAGTTTTCAGCTGGGTGTGATAGGGCAGATCTGTTATCCCAGTACGTGGGAGGCAGAGGCATGACCATAAGTTCAGGGCCAGCCAGAGGGCACGGTGGGGCTGGGGAGGTGGCTCAGTGGTTAAGAGCACTTTCTGCTCTTGCAAAGAAACTTGGTTTGGTGGTTTGGTTCCCAGAACCCACACAGTGGTCCACAATTCACACCTGTGGTTCCAGTGACATCCAGGGAGTCAGATGCCTTCTGGCCTCTGCAGGCACCAGGCACACATGTGGTACACAGACACACATGCAGACAAAACACACAAAATAAAATGAATGAATTATTATTTTTTAAGAATCAAAGACATGAACCAACAAGGACAGGCAACTCCACCTCTCCCATCCCAGCCCCCCACCCCTCCCAGCCCCCAGCCCCCCGCCCCTTCCAGCCTCCCCCCTCCTCCCTCCCCCCCCCGCAACTTTTCCCGAGTTTGGCTTTGACACGGAACATTGTGTCTGCTCTCTCAGACTTGGAGGGAAGAGATTTTAAACGTGTGAGTATAGCATGACATTTGGTATGCTGTTATAGTGAAGGTTACTATTGCTTCAACAAAACACCACGACCAAAAAGCAAGTTGGGGAGGAGAGGGTTTATTTGGCTCACACTTCCATGTTGCTGTGCATCATTGGAGGAAGTCAGGGCAGGAACTCAAACAGGGCAGGACCTGGAGGCAGGAGCTGATGCAGAGGCCACGGAGGATGCTCCTTACTGGTTTGCTTTCATTCCTTCCTCCCTTCCTCCCTTACTCCCTCCCCCCTTTCCTTCCTTCCTCCTTTCTGTTTTGGATTTTCGAGAAAATGCTCCTCTGTGTAACAGTCCTGGCTGCCCTGTAACTTGCTCTGTAGACCAGGCTGGTCTCAAACTCAGAGTTCCACCTGCCTCTGCTGGGAATAAAGGTGTGTGCCACCACCACCCAACTTGGCCTGCTTTCTTATAGAACGCAAGACCACCAGCCCAGAGCCCACCCTCCCCCAATGATGACTAACTGAGAAAATGCCTTACAGATGGATCTCGAGGCGGCATCTCCTCAGCTGAGGCTCCTTCCTCTCTGATGACTCTAGTTGGTGTCAAGTTGACACACAAAACCAGCCAGTACAATTTGCCGAAAGGAATTACCCAGGAAAAGGGGTGTAGCAGACATAGAAGAGAGGGAAGAAGTCAAAGAAGACCCTCGCTCTCCATCAGTTTCCGTGGCTAGGAAGCAGAGCGTATGAGGACAGACGCAGGCTGGAGGCAGCAGCAGGGAGGCGCTACCATTCTGTTCTCACATCTCTTCTTCCTTCCGTTGAACGAGAGAACAATACCTGTGGACAGCGAGCAGAACCATGAGAAGCTGAGATGACCCGAGGCAGGAGCCGCCCTTACAGCAGACAATGAGCAGATTCAGAAATGCCACCGACAATGCCAAGGTCCCAATCAAATGTGAAGTTGTACATTTTGGGAAGGGCGGAATTTTTGTTTTGTTTTTGAGACAAGATTCTCATCGTAATAGCCCTGGCTGTCCTGGAATTCACTCTGTAGACCAGGCTGGCCTCAAATTTACAGAGACCCACCTGTTACGAGCACTTTCCCAAGCCTGCACTTGTCCCCACGCCCCGATGGATGTGGTCAGTGCAACAGGGGTGGGCGGGGTGGCTAGCGCACTACATCCACCAGCCTCTGACTTATGAGTGCTGGGATTAGAGGTTTTGTCTTTTGATTTTTCAAGACAGGGTTTTTGTGTGTAGCTTTTGGAGCCTGTCCTGGCACTCACTCTGTAGACCAGGATGGCCTCGAACTTACAGAGATCTGCCTGCCTCTGCCTCCCCAGTGCTGGGACTAAAGGTGTGTGTCATCACCGTCCAGCTCAAAATTGTAACTTTTTAAGTTTTAGAAATTATCACTAGCTTCCAAAACAATACAGAGAAACCCTGTCTTGAAAAAAAATTTACATTTTGGCTGGGCATTGGTGGAGCACGTCTTTTACCCCAGCACTTGTGAGGCAGAGGAAGGCAGATCTCTGTGAGTTCAAGTCCAGCCTGGTCTACAGAGCTACTAGTTCCAGGTCAGGCTCCAAAGCAATACAGACAAACCCTGTCTCAACCCTCCCCCCAAAAATTATTATATGTATGAGTGCTTTGTATGTATGTGTTTTCAGGGGGCATTAGATCCCCTGAAACTGGAGTTACAGATGGTTGTGAGCCGCCATGTGGTTGTGAGAGTTGAACCCAGGTCCTCCGGAAGAGCAACCAGTGCTCTTAACCCCTGAGCCGTCTCTCTCTTCAGCTTCTGAAGTTGTCAATTTAAAAGAGGGTACTCACACTCATAAGTGCACACCAAATATAAAGCAAAAGATACCCAGCCCACAATGCACAACCCCAGGGAAGCTAGAAGCCTCTTCCAGAAACAGATGGAAGCAGATGCAGAAATCCACAGCTAACCATTGGCCGAGCTCCTGGAGTACAATGGAAGTGAGGGAGGAGTGATAATATGAACAAAGGAGTCAAGACTGTGATGGGGAAGCCCACAGGATCAGCTGACCCGAGCTGGTGAGAGATCCTGACTCAGGTCTGACTACTTGGGAATCTGCATAAGACCGAACTCGACTCCTTTAATATAGGTGACAATGGTGTGATTGGGACAATATATGAGGCCACTGGCAGTGGGTCCAAGACCTAACACCAATGCACAAACTGACTTAGTGAAGCCCATTCTATATGGAGAGACACCTTGTCCAGCCTAGACACAGGGGTGGAGGGTGGAGAGGTGCCTTGTTGCTGCCTCAACAAGGTGATGGGTCAGACTTAGAAGACTTCCTAGGGGAGGCCTTACCCTCTCTGAGGAGCAGATGGGAGGTCAGGGGAGGGGGGAGGGGGTAAGTGAGAGGAGAGGAGGGACGGAGAACTGGGATTAGAATGTAAAAAATGATAGATATAAAAAATATTTTTTTTTAAAAAAAGAGGCTATTGAGTCTACTGAGTGCTTTTTCATCTTGTTTTTTGAGACAGGGTTTCTTTGTAGCTTTGGAGGCTGTCCCAGAACTCTCTTTGTAGATCAGGCTGGCCTGAAACTCACTGAAATCAGCCTGCCTCTGCCTCCCGAGTGCTGAGATCAAAGGCGAGCGCTGCCACTGCCTGGTCTTGAGTGCATTCTTAAACCTCGCTGTGTTTTAGGAGAGAAAGATGAGGAGACCAAAGAAAGGGGAGAGTCTGGCCTTACTGTTCAAAGTCTGCAGAGTTTCTGTGTGAGATGATGACAAACTCTGAACATGGTCTGGGCATATCCTTGTGCTCCCAGTTACCCTGTTGTACCAGTAAGATCATTCCATTACAGGGCTTCAGTGAAGGCTGGGATGAGCTCAGTTGGTAGAGTACCTGCCTAGCATGCACAGCTGGACTTCGTTGTTTTTCTTTCTTTTTTTTTTTTTAACTGTTTTTTCTTTTTTAATTTTAACTTTATTTTACGTTCATTGGTATAAAGGTGGGCTGATAAGATGTTTATTCAGGGAGAAATAACTTACAACAGAGACAGATAAACTCCAACAGGTTCCTGGTCCCAAGGATGCCTCTGGACACTCTTCTGTCCCTGTGCTGCAAGCAAGAGAGCTCCAGGGCCCCTTTCCCAGACCTAGATCCCCCAGGTTGAGATGGCCCCTGTCCCCACACCAATGGGGCGTGGTCAGTGCCACAGGTGCGGACAAAGTGGATATCTCACTGTGGAACTGGAGCCACAGCTGTGAGCTGCCATGTGGCTGCTGGGAATTGAACCTGGGTCCCCTAGAAAACCAGTCAGTGCTCTTAACTACTGAGCCATCTCTCCAGTCCCAACACAGCGATACTTTGAGTGGGCTGTGGGGGCATAGGTTGTAAGCTGCCCAGTGATGTGGGTGCTGAGAACTAGACCCGGGTCCTGTGAAAACAGCATCTCTCAAGCCCCAGACTTGACTCTATCCCTTTAATGAACAGAAGGTACCCTGGGAGAGATGTGGTTCCAGAAACAGAAGAGATGAGAACGGCTGGCCTCCTCTGAACTTGATCCGGGAACCCTTTGGAGACCTGTCAAAACCAAAGCCCACTTGTTCATTTGGGCTTCTATGCATTTATTTATATCGGGCCTCAGCCCGTCCAGACCCAGACCACACCAAAGCACTTTCCTGGCATTCCCCAGCTGCAGGCGGCTTGACGTCACAGGAGAAGCACTTGAGGGACATGCCCCCACGTTCTCCCCCACCCAAGGGCTATTAACATCCTGATTCCTGTATGGAGAAACGGGAGGATCCCAAGAGTCACATATTCAGGAAACATTGTCACTTAGAGGCCGCCCCAAAGATGGCAAACCTGCAATCTACTTAAAGTGCTTGTTTAAGGTTCAAATTTCTGGGTCCTTCTTAGAACTGATGACTGGAAATCTCTGGAATCCTGGAACCTCAAACAAATCACAGCCCACACCCTCTATGTGGGATTTATGAGGGATGTTGACTCCTTTCCTCTATCTTAAACGTTTACTGATTCATCTAGAGGGGCCCCAGCCTGGCTCTACCTGTGGCTGGTGATGCTCGCTAATGTTCTAGGCGATTCAGACACCACCTCCTCTAAGAGTCTCCGTGAACTCCTCTCTTCCTTCTGTCTTCTTGAGGCATGGGCTCCCTGTGTAGCCCTGGCTGGCTTGGAACTTGCTATGTAGACCAGGTTGGTGCTAATCTGCCTGTCTCTGCCTCCTGCGTGCTGGGATCATAGGCGTGCATGCATCTTTGACTTCTCCCAGTGCTTGTAGAGCTTTGCGCAGCTGTGTCCCACTATTTGGAGGTGAGACTTTGTCACCACTGCTAGGTGATAAAATAACTTAAAGATTATAGAGGGGTTGGAGAAACAGCTCTGTGGAGAAAGCAGTTTCTAAGTTAGGGTCTCCAACAGTCATGTAAAAGCAGACATGGCATGTGTGTCTGTAACTCCAGTGTTGGGGAGTAGAGGCACACAGATCCCAGGAGCTCACTGGCCATTCAGCCGAGGCAGAATGGCAAGCTCGGGTTCAGCGAGAAACCCTTCTCAAAAGTAAGAGCCGCAGAGGACCACTCTGAGGACTGGGTGCACAGCCCTGAGCTCGATGCGCTTCCAAGGTCGACTGAGCAAAGGATTCTGCAGGAACCACTGAAGAAGCAAGAAGATGTGAGGGGTACTGTGACCTAGGGCCCAGCTCCTAAGGAAGGGGTCAGCAACAGGCAGTGGTGACATAGTAAATTCCCCGGCAATGCCCAGTTCTTACCTGCAGGTGGCAGTATGATAACTCATAAAAAGCCACAGGTGGAACCCTCGTCTAGACTCAACACCGGAACTGGGGAGTAGCTGGGGAATGTGAAGGACACACCACACACACTTTTGCTGATTGATTATATTCAGAAGTGACTGATTTGGTCAGCAATTCTTGCTACAGTTTTTAACAAGTTTTATGCCAGAGTGTGACATCTCCTTACCCACGATTGCACCTGCAGCCACATTATCCCCATTCCTCCGCCTATCTACTTATTTACTTCCCAGTGGGAACTAGGAATCTAAGAATACAGACAAGAAAACGTGGAATTGTGTCTGGCCTAAAGCTCAGGACCATGTGGGGTCAATGAGACTGGAGGAGGTAGAGACGTGATGTTTTTCTTTTTTCCCTTTTTAATTTTGTAAAACCTGATTTTATTTTTAATTATGTTTCTGTATGGGGTGGCGGGTAGATGCGTGTGAGTGTGGGTGCCCACGGACATCAGAGGCTTCACATCCCCACAAAGCTGGAGTTACAGGAGGCTGTGAGCTGTGGATGCTGGGAACCGAACTCGGGTCCTCTCTACCAGCAGTAAGCACTTTTAATCGATGGACCATCTGTCCGGCTCTCTACCGCCTTTTATTTCTGAGAAAGGGCCGGATGTAGCTCAGGATAGCCTTAAACTTGCTGTGTAGTAACCTAACTCCCGTCCTCCTGTCTCTGTGTGCTGGAACAACCCCACCTGCTAATAACAGGAATTCTGAAGTTCAGACTGACTCGGGGAACTTAATATGGAGGGAAAGGCTAACTGAATAAAGGAAATTGCATTAGCAAAGATATGGACGTTCAAGAGATATGGCACCTTCCGGAAACCACAATGGTTCAGAATTGAGGGAGTCGACACTGGCTGTGTACTGGGAGGGGAAGGGCTCACAGGCAGGAGCTGAGCTTTGAGAGCCTTGCAACCCCCTTGAAATGCTATCTTGCCGGTGATAAATATCTGAGTTCTAATCGATTTTCCACAGTGACAAAGTAGTTTGAAGATGAGAATCAAACTGTGGCCTTGCTTCAGTTTGACATAGAATGGAGTCCCGTGACCGCCCCTCCCCCCGGGGGCCTCTCAACGGCCCCAACCCCAAACTGCACCCTCGCTTCCTCTCAAGCTAACCAGAGTCCCACCCTAATGCCAATCCCTCTGCCTTACTTGGTTTTGGAAGAAGTGCCTGAGTCTCATTCTTAGAAGGGCACCTTCTCCCTTTCAGTGCCAAGCTCCAGGCACTAAAGTCCTGCTAGATGCAGAAAGATTCTTAGTCACTCTCCGTAGGGGACACACGCAGAGGGGTCCCCCTGTCTGTCCTGGAGGGTGGCATTCTCTATTCAAGAACCAGCTCTCCCTCATACACCTCTCCCACCTTCCCTGTGCCACGCACCCCTACGCAGAGACTTTTCTGTTCCTCTCCACATCCTCTTCTACTGTGTGGCAGCAGAGCCCACCAGAAACACACTTGCAGATGTTTGGCTAGACCAAAGAGGAGTTCACGCTTAAGAGGACCCAGGATTCTGCTTTGCTCATTTGTTTGGGAGAGGGTCTTATGCTGCCCGGTTAGCTTTGTACATTCCATGTGGCTGAGGATGGCCTCGAACTTTGATCCTTTTGACTCTACTACCTGAGTGTTGAGATTATAGCAGTGCATCACCACACCTGGTTATTTATTGTTATTGCTGCTACTATTATTATTTTTAAGACTTTTTATTTCATGTGCATTGATGTTTTGCCTGCATGTATGTCTGTGTGGTGGTGTTGGACCCTTCAGAACTGGAGTTACAGACGGTTGTGATCTGCCATGTGATGCCAGGAATGAGCCAGTGCTCTTAACCACTGAGCCCTCTCCAGCCCCTAATTATCGTGTGTAGGTGTTTTGCCTGCATGCATGTATGTGTGATTTGTGCATGCTTTGTGCCTAGATCCCTCCTTGGAACTGGAGCTAGAGAGCTGTGAACCACTATGTGAATGCTGGGAATTGAACCCAGATCCTCTGAAAGAGCAAAAATGCTCTTAACCTTCCAGTCATCTCTCCAGCCCTATTTCTGTTAATTTTAGTGTGTGTGTGTGTGTGTGTGTGTGCGCGTGTGTGTGTGTGCCTGAGAGTGAGTGGGTGGATATGTATGTGTATTTAAATTAGTGTGTGAGTCAGTGGGTGTGAATGGTGTGTGTGTGAGTGTGAGTGTGAGTGGTGTGTATGTGTGTGTGTGTGTGTGTGTGTGCCTGAGAGTGAGTGGGTGGATATGTATGTGTATTTAAATTAGTGTGTGAGTCAGTGGGTGTAAATGGTGTGTGTGTGTGTGTGAGTGCGAGTATAGATACTTTGAGGGACTAGAGGCATTGGATCTTTTCAGAGCTGGAATTACAGGTGGTTGTGAGCTGTCTGAAGTAGATAGTGGTAACTGAACTCAGGTTCTCACCAGGAGTAGTATGCATTTTTAACTGCTGAGCCATTTCTCTGGGCCTATTTATCTATCTCATTACAGGGTTTCTCTATGTAGCCCTGGCAATCCAGGAACTCGCTCTGTAGATCAGGCTGGCCTCACACTCACAGATGCCCATCTGCCTCTGCCTCTGCCTCCCAAGTGCTGGGATTAAAGCTGTGTGTTATTACCACCCTTGGCCCTTTTTGTTTGTTTTTTGAAGCAGGGTCTTTTTGATGTTATTTTTTTGTCTTGTATGTTTTTCAGTGTGTAGCCCTGACTGCTGGCTGTCCTGGAACTCAGAGATCTGCCTGCCTCTGCCTCCCAAGTTTCAGGATTAAAGGTGTGTGCCATTACTGCCTGACTTTATTTTTGGATTTCTTTGTCTTTTTTGTTTTCTTTTGTTTTTTGAAACAGGTTTCTCTGTGTAGCTTTGGAGCTGCCTGTCCTGGAACTCACTCTGTTCAGGCTGGCTTTGAACTCACAGATATCTGCCTGCCTCTACTTTCCAAATGCTGGGAGTAAAGGCATGTGCCACTACCTCCCGGATCTTTTCTTTAAAAAAAAAAAAAAAAAAAAAATTATTTTATGTATGAGTGTTCTAGCTGCATGTATGCCTTTGTACCAGAAGGGGGCATCAGATCATACTATAGATCTTTGTGAGTCACCATGTGTTGGCCCGGAATTGAACTCAGGACCTCTGAATGGCAGCCATTGCTCTTAACCTCTGGGTCATCTCTCCAGTCCTATTTTTGGATTTCTTATTAACACTTTTTCTTTAAAGTTTTTTGAGACAGGGTTTTGCCATGTAGCTCAGGCTAGATTCAAAGTCCCTTCAAATTATTTTTTTATTTTATATGTACAAGTGGTTTGCCTATAAGTATGTATTTGTCCTACGGGTGTGCCTTGTGCCAGAAAATGGTCTTGGGTTTCCTGGAACTGGAGTTACAGACGGTTGTTAGTGCCATGTAGATGCTGGGAAGCAAGCCTGGGTCTTCTGCAAATGTTCTCAAACACCGGGCTGTCTCTCGGGCTCTGTGGACTCAGGGTCCTCCTGCCTCAGACCCCCTAGTGCAGTGATAACTGGAGACAGGGTACCATGTGTGGCTTCTCATCCTCTGTCGTCCTCTGTCTGTAGGAATGAAGTGACGATATTAGCCGTCTCAGGAGGCATTATGACTTCGGTACACAGGTGGTAAGCCCTAACCTTCTTTCTGATTACTACTCACCAGATGATGGCTCCCTCTTCTGTAACTGGTGGTTCCGATACGCAGTTCAGCGGCACTGAGGGCCGAGTCCTTCTCTTTCCGACTAAGTAACTCCATCTAGACTGCAAACTGCTGGAAGCAGTGGCTTCATCTGCTTTGCCTCTTACTCTGGAAGGCGCTTTCAGTGAAAATGATGCTCAGCAAACACATCTCTTTCCCTGTTTCAGTGAATCCACCTCCTCTATGGTACCGGAGGCTTGGGTGTTCTCCGTGATGCTCTGTTGGCTTCTGGACAACACATTAACATAGAATGTGTTCTCTGCTCTGCTGTAATTGGCACTGAGAGTTACTTCTCCAAGCTTCAAGCACTACTCCCCCATACTCAGCACTTTGCATTGCATGACTTTCTAGCCCCCTCCATCCCTCTATTCTTGTGCCCTTCCTTTTGCCTGCTGTGCTCTTAGCCTGGCTCCTGTGCTGTGGAACTCCTACTCACCCTCTGATACCATTTCCCATCACCTTTGTTAAGAGGAACAGAGTGAGCCTTTCTCCATCCTTTTGGCTTCCTCAGCATTTCCCCAAACAGCTGTAACAGCACTAAGTCATGATTTATTTAAATACTTAGAAAATTATTATTGTTGTTGTTTTTCAAGACAGGGCTTCTCTGTGTAACAGGTCTGGCTTTCCTGGAACTTGCTCTGGACACAAGGCTGGTCTTGAACTCACAGAGATCCGCCTGTCTCTGCCTTCTGAGTGCTGGGATTAAAGGCGTGGGCCACCACGCTGGGCTATTTGTATTATTTTTAATTATATATAAATGTTATAAGTGTGTGTGTGAGTGTGTGTGCATGAGGGTGTGTGCAGGTGAATACTGGAGTCAGCAGAGGTCAGAGACAGTAAATACCCTAGAGCTGGAGTTATAGACAGTGTTAGCCATCTGATGTGGGTGCTGGGTCCTAAACTCAGGTCCTTTGGAAGAGCAGCAAGTGGTTTTAACCTCTGAGATGTCTCTCCAGCCCAAGACATTGCTTGCTTATTCTTCTGCGGCCACTCACGGCTGAATCGCTGGAAAGCCAGGATCTCTGTCGTTTTCTCTTCTTTACCCAGGACAGTGCTCGCCTACACTAGGTGTGTGGTTCAAAGAACAGATGAACCAAACAATTCATCGGACGCTGCAGGGTTGTACGAACCAGATTCCCAGACAGTTCTAGGCCTGGTCCTCTGCTTGGGTTGAGCCATCCTGAGATCTCTCTTCCCTTCTCCCCTCTTTGCCTTGGTTTGATAGAACGGGAAAGGGATGTGATCAGAGTGTTGGAAGTGTTATTCCTCCAGGGCAGAGCTATAATTCACCCGCTCCGGCACCCAGAGGGTTACAGCGACCGGGGGCGGAGCCAAGCCCGTGCCACCTGCTGAGGGGCGGGCTGGCGCATGCGCGCCGGCGCCCGCGGGGCTACCTGCCGGGCCGAGCGGAGGCGGAGCGGAGGCGGGGCGCTTGCGCTCTGGGCCTTTCCGCCGGGGAAAGTCTCGCGGGGGCGGGGCGCTGCGGGGCGGGGCCGCGTGGGGAAGTTCTCGCGGGACCCAGCCTAGGAGCGGAAGCTCGGCTGCTGCTGCTTCAGCGATCGGGCGGCGGCGGCGGCGGCGGCGGCGGCGGCGGCGGTGCGAGCGAGGCTGACGCGGGGACGGTGGCCGGGGCAGCGGGAGCCGCCATCGGGGAGCAGCAGCGGGGTTGGCGGCCGCGGGCGGCAGCGCAGGGCGGGCCGGGCTGGGCAACGGAGCGGACGGCTGCGCCACGGTGAGTGCAAGACAGCGGGCGGCGGGCGGAGAGCGGGAGCTCGGTCGTCCCGGCGGGCGCCGCGGCGGGCTGTCCGGGCCCGGTCTGCGCGGGGCTGCCGGCCAGGGCCGCTCGCGCGCCGGGGATGGCTCGGACCCGAGCGCAGTGGCTGCGCCGCGGTGTCCGCGTTTCCCCTTTTGGGGCGCTTCCTTCCTGGTGCCGGTCTTCCTCCCGCTTGGGGCAGACACCCGGTTAGGTCTCGCGCCGCGGCCGTCCGCCCTGGCGCAGGGGAGCCCGCACTCGGAGCAGCCGCGAGCGCAGGGTGCCTGGTGCTCTGAGTCAGGCTGACTGAGCCCGGGAGGCGGGGGATTCGGGGCCGGCTGCTGGCGTGGTGATTGATGCTCCTTTGACCTGCAGAGCAACCACGTCACCATCTCTTGGCATCTTGCGGCCGAATTGTGTGCGGGAATCCTCCGTGGATGAGAACCATCGCTACCCGCACCCGCCGACGGGTCTTTGTCAGAGCTTCGGGCGCGTCTTTTTTAGAGCTACATGAAAAATACTTGTTGGGGGGGGGGGGAAAGCGGCGGCAGCTGATGGGAATGCCGGGAGGAAGGGTTTTTAGCGAGGGAGCCCCGCTGGTTCGTGCCCGTTTACAGCGCTCCGTGTGGGCCAGAGTTTGTTTAGAAAGTGGCTTTTAGGCTGTCTTCAGATGCAGCAGCAGTGCAGTTTGCAGAGGAGCCGAAGCGCAGTTAAGGTCCATCTTCTGGATCTACTGACACTCAGAAGAGGCTAGAGAAACGGCTTTATTTTGACTTCCGCACCCTCTTCACTTTGTTCCCCAGTTCTTGCCTGCTCAGTCTCCTTTCCACTCCATTTGTAACGCTAGTCATTGGCCCCTCCACCCCCCTGAAAAACAATCGACTTCCCCTTCTTGCTGTTTCTTCGCTGTAATTTTCGAAGTTTCTGCCCTTTTTGGCACTGTTAATTTTCTCCGTCGTCCCAAGATGCCGTTTTCATTTTTGGGGAAGATAACTTTCCCCCTGTTTTCATTCCTTTTAAATGTCCACTGTATTCTTCGGCCACAAGGGCTGCTAGCGCGTCATGGGAAGGGGGGGGGTCTTAAGTTCTCTCCAGGGAACTGGGAGACTCAAAGGACTTAATTCATTCCTAAGGAGTCCATAGAGCCACCAGATCACAAGTGGATTTTGCCTGTTTGCCTGTATCATTTGTAGATGATGGTCTTGTGCCTAGTATTTTCTCTGTCTCTCCTTCCTGTGTCTTTTCACTGTTATGGAAGATTGAAGAATTTGGGGGCTAAAAGAATCCTTTTTGAGGTTTTAGTATGCCTTACAGCTAATTGTCAAATGAAAATCAGCTGTGGAATTTATGAATTAAGATAGCTTGAAAATTATAAGGGAACAGAGCTTTAGAAATTTGTGAATTAAAGCCTGCCTATGCTAACTACTGATTTAGACCTTACTAGGCTTTTTAAAGTGATTTATTTTATTTTTGTGTGGATAAGTGTATTTTGCCTCCATGTATGTATGTATGTGCACCATGCACATTGCCTTGTGCCCTCAGAGGCTAAAAGAGGACATATACCCTGGAATTGGAGTTACAGAGGGTTGTGAGCTGCCAAGTGGGTACTGGGAATTGAACCTTGGTCCTCTGAAGAAAAGCTAGTGCTCTTAGCGGCTTGAGCTGTTATGTGTTTAGCCCATCTCTCCAGGTCAGTTGATGGGTTTTAAGTAGTGTTTACTGGTCGTACTGGGGTTGTTCTTCAGTGATTGATTTCCATTATGTCACACGTGCAGCAGTGTTGCACTCAGGAGAGGTGACAACAGAACAGAGCCACCATGAACCCCCACAGAAGTTAGGGCATACTGAGCAGCTTTACCAGTGATTGTTGAGATATGTTGTTATCTTGTTTGCCTAAGTTGGTTTTCCCCAGAGCTGTGCCAAGTTGAATATGTATCGTTTTAATTTTGTTCAGGCATAGTGCATTTTCTGGAATGCATATTTTAAAATTTGCTTAAGATTGGATTCCAATCAGCTTTTAGCAGTGATTCTTAAAATTTGTATGTATAAACATTACTTGACAATAAATGAACTAGATTTTTTTTTTTTGGAGATGAGGTCTTGATTTATATATAGTCCAGCCTAGCCTTAAACCTTTTATCTACTTGTTTAGTTACTTACTTTAAGGCAGGAACTCCCTGTGTAGTCCTGGCTGTCCTGGCACTTTCTGTGTAGACCAGGCTGACCTCAAACTCACAGAGATCCTCCTGCTTCTGCTTTTCAAGTGCTGGGATTAAAGGTGGGCACCAGTATGCAAGTGTGGGTAGCCCAGCTTCTAACCTTGAATCATCTTGTTCCAGCCTTTCCCCAGGGCTAGAATTTTAGGCTTCTGCTACCATACTTGGTAGAAGTTGTTGTTATTGTTGTTGTTGTTGTTTAGGCCATGGTAGAACTCCAGCAGTATAGTGTAATGTGAATGAATGTTTCCTCTGAGATTGAGACATTTTAGTAGGAGTAACTCAAAATAGCTCCAGAAAGACCCTGAAACTGACCGGATTCACTGGGCCTCTCCCTGCCAGAGTGAGCAATGAAAACTGAGTCCCTTTTGAACTAAAGAGAAGTCAATTTGCAGAGAAGACTCTTTAGACCAGACCAGCTGCCTGGAGGAAGCAGAAACCAGCCGAGCTCCCAGAAGAGGTTTAGACGGGAGTCACTTGGAAAGGACACTCCAGCCTGTAACCGCCTGCGGGCTGTGCGGTGTGCTCCGGGTTTCCTAGCCTTTGTGAGCTGTCTGTCACTCATGCCGGAGTGGGATAGGGTGATGCAGCTGTCTTTGAGTCATTTCTGCTCTGTGAGTAACCCTTCACCCATATTCCTGTAACTCACTCCAGTAAAACTCATTGGTTCACCAAGTTGGACTGCGATGGCTTCTATACTTTGGTCTTTTGTGGGCTTTCTATCTGGGGTGACTAGACGTGTGTTATGTCCTCCCCAGGAAAAGTTTTGTCACATGGCAAGCAGGGGCCCTGCAATAAATTAGTTCCCGAAAGGGCTGATTTAAAACGGTTTTTAGGAGGGCTCGTGCTCTGCGTTGGAGCCGCTTCCTCTAGTACTTCAGCACTTGCTCTGTTTCATTCTGGTGCTGGGGATTGATCCTGTGACCTTGCACATGGTAGAGAAATGCCATAACACGGTGCTGTGCCTCAAACCCATGACCAATTCTTTCGTTTTTAGTTTATTTAGTTCATCCGCAGCAGGCTAGCCTCAAGCACATTATGTAGCTGAGGGTGACTTTGAACTTCTGAAGTGTTGGTATTACAGACGTGGGCCACCACACCCCATTTATACAAACTGGGGCTCAAACTTAGAGCTTGTACATGCTAGGCTAGCACTCTACGACCAGGCCACATTCCCAGCCTCTGTAGTTAGTTCTTAAATGTGTAAAGCAATGTTAAGACTAATGTGGGGTGATTGAACTTTAAAACATGCATGTCTCCCTAGTACGAAGCCTAGCACATAGAGCATGCTAAGGAATACTTTACCTGAGTGCCTCAGACACCCTCCCTTTTCATTTTGAAACAGTGCCTCATGTAGCCCAGCCTGCCCTCAAACTTGCAGTGTAGCTTACACCAGACTGGACTCTTGTCCCAAGTGCTGAGATTATAGGCATGTGCCAGGGTGGCTTGCACCAGGCCCTGAGTGTGACAGACAGGGCTTTACTGATGAGCATTGTCAGCAGTCCCAGGCTCACTGCAGCTTGTGATTAATGGGGTTGTTAATGTGTCTGGTTCATATGTGTAGGTACTAATTCAGACCTGCCGTCACATGTAGACTCAGAGTTGAAAAGGGACCCATCATACTATTTTTTTCTTTTTATTAGGTCTGCAGTGTTCTGCCTGTGTGTATGCCTTCAGGCCAGAAGAGGGCACCAAATCACATCATGGATGGTTGTGAGCCACCATGTGGTTGCTGGGACTTGAACTCAGGTCCTCTGGAAGAACAGCCAGTGCTCTTTAATACCTGGGCCACCTCTCCAGCCCCCAGCATACGACTCCTAATCATCAAAGTGTTTCTATTAAGTAGGTACTGCTGTTAGCCTTACTTTCCAGTTGAGGGCACTAGGGTTTAGAAAATATAAGTTGCTCCTCTGGTGTCATTTTATTTGCAGATGCTGAAGGAAGGGGTGGTTGCACCCAGGCCTAATACTAGAGCGTCTATAAGGCCTTCCGTTTGCGTTCTCAGTGCAGAGAAACAGTGCTTATTAGAACAACAATGAGGGTGCCGCATAGAAAGTAATAGTATTCTGTTACCTACTAGTAGAGAGAACAGTTGTTAGCCAAACAGTTTTAGACATATATTCATGTATTATATTGCTTTACACAAATGGGAGGAAGTGTTACTGGGAAGGTGTTGAGATATGGCCTTGATATGTTTAGCCCTGGCTGGCTTGGTTTGCAGCTCAGGTGGCTTCAAATTGTAGCAGTCCTCCTGCCTCAGCCCTGAGTGCCCCTCTATGCCTGTATTTTGCAGTTTTTAAAACTTGAAAATATGTCTTGTACCTCTGTAGAAGATCTCCCTTGATAACTAGGGAATACTGACTCATGGTGTGCACTTTGCTCCATACATGTGTCACTTTTAGCAATAAAAATCTGGGAAGTGGACGTTAATGGTTTCCGTGTCAGTTGCAATGTCTAGAGGATAGTAACTCCTCAGTCCTGCGTGGGTGAATACTCAGTATATTGCAGATTGGATAGTGCAGATCTTCAAAAGTCCATCAGTAAGCACACAGAAGAAGCCTTTTTAAAGATTTATTTTTATTCATGTGAGTGTGTGAATGTATGTGTTTGCCAAGTGTGTGCAAGAGGCTAGAAAAGGTGTCACCTTCCCCTGGAACTGGAGTTACATGTGGGTCTGGGAATCGAACCTGGGTCCTCTGGAAGAACAGCAAGTACTCGTAAGCATAGAGCCATCTTTCCAGTCCTGTTCTACAGTTTTTAAAAATGTATTGTGTATGTGTGTTTATGTGCACACATGTCTGTGCACTCAGTGTGGCCATCAGAAAATGACTCGAAGGAGTTGATTCTCTTTTCACGGCAGAGGGTTCTAGGGATCAAACTCGGGTCCTCAGGTTGGGCAACAGTAGGCTGAGCCATCTTATCTTGCTGGCCCTCTGTTTGCTTGCTAGTTTAAATAGGGTTTTGCTCTCAGTTGGCCTGGAACTCACTTTACAGAACCATGCTGGCCTCTAACTTTCTGTGATCCTCCTGCCTCAGCTTTCCAAAGTGCTAGGATTATATTGTTGCCTTTTCAAAGCAGCAATCAGTAAAGCTCAGAATTGTCAGGGTACCACCATGTAGCAGTGGGATATGCACTTTAAGTCAGTCAGAATTTGTGACGTCTGCAGCACAAACAGGACAGCAGTAGAAAAAGTTCAAGGTGAGGCTAGGGATGAGGCCGAGCCCATAGTGTGTCTGCATGTCTGTGACCCCAGCACTTGGTAGGCTCAGGTCATCCACGGCTGCGTAGAGTTGGAAACCAGCCTGGCCTACAAGAGTTGCTATCTCTAAACACAAACAAGTGGTGAGATAGTTCTCAGTCCTGCTTTCCCACACCTGCATTCAGCTCATCCGCAACAGGCTCCTGAGTGGAATTTTTTTTAGCACGGTGGTTCATAACTTTAGTCCTAGCGTGGATCTTACCTAAGATCCTAGCACCTGAGAGGTAAGGCTAGGGGACCATCCCGAGTTCAGGACGACACAAGCCACAGTAAGTTTGTCTTAAAAACAACACACACGTCTAACACTTGTGAAAGTTGAAACCATCCAAGTAATCACTTGACAGACAATGAAACCAGAGGCCATTGAGATGGCTCAGCAGGTGAAGGTGCCTGCTACCAAGCCTGGTGACCCGAGTACAGACACAGAAATAGATAAATGTGAGGAAATCTAATCAATGCGTCCGTGGCTGTGGCAAATAAAACAAGCAATTGACTTAGAACACTGATGAGATTAGATTAGGTTATCCATAACAAAGGAATCCATCTCCCATTAAAGACGGCGATGAAACTGTGCACTGTGTTACACACAACACTATTAAAAGGAAGAAATCTGCAGGCGAACACATGTACAGTGATTTACACTTGCATATGTGTATGTGTGCGCACACACATACACACAAACACTGAGCCTGGTAATTGAACCAGGGTTCAAGTGTGCTAAGCACCGGCTTTCCTGCTGAGCTATCTATCTTTCCAGCTCCTACCAGAGCCGATGATGCTGTTGTCTCCAAGAAAATGAAGTGGCAGGGCACAGTAGCAGTTCCTAATGAGAGCATCTCTAAACTGTTAGCACACATCTCCAGAGCCCATCGAGTGCAGTAAAGTCTAAGAAGATACAGTTTTAATTGTTGAAGTGATAGGGGAATTGTATCTGGAAATGCGCTTAAAGGATTTAATAGAATTCTATTCTCTTTCTAATTCTCCCTCCCTCTCCATGCTATTAGGCCAGCATAGCTTAATATTGAGTCTTCATGATCTGGCGAGGCAGAAGAAATGCTGCTCATTCAAGTAATGACCTGTCAGTTACACCTGCAATACTGAACAGGACCCAGTATTCGACTAGAAAAATGGGACAATAGCTGCCTCTAAGACAAACTGAGCGGTAAATCAGATTTTGTGCATGTGCACATGCTTTGGATAGAGCCTGACAAATAAGCCACTGGAAATTAAAAACAAAACATGTATGTGAATCACAGCAATGAAGTACCAGGGCTCGAGAGATGGCTTGGAGGTCAAGAGCATTTGTTTATTCCTCTCCCGTGTTTGCATCCCCGCACTCATGCGGGGCAGCGTACAATTTTAATTTCAGCGCCAGTGTATCCAACATCATTTTCTGGTCTCCTTGGGCACATGGCACATATGCAGTCAAACCCTCTTACTTAAAAAAATGTAGATACAGTTTAATCTATCAAAAAGTAACTACAGAGAATGTATTGGGGATTTCAGGACCCTAGGACTAACCTTTGTGTTTTTAATGCCTTTGTATCTGCTAGGACTTGTCTTTTCTCTTGAGAGTCAGCACAGCATAGAGTAGCCAAGGTGTGGCCCTCACGGTGATGGCCTTCAGACTTTCCCCGGGGACTGCTCCTGGGATTCTGTCCCCTTACAGCTCAGGTCACTGTGAATACCCCAGCCCCTGTGCTGCTTAGCCCATTTGCAGCTGTATGCTTGACTAGTGCTCCAAATGTTAATTGTAGGACAAAGGAACAATAATCACCGTGCCCCTCAAAGTGGCTGCTAGGTAGTAATTACCCAGGGAAGGTGCTACTATGAATAATCTGTCTTCTGCCAGGGCTCTTGTTTGCCTAAACAGTTTGAATGGGAACCCTGACTGCAAACCAGAGTGGGATTTCATTTTCCCTTAGGTATGCCCCCTGTTCATGACCACACTGTCCCAGGTCACTGTCACTGGGTACACCATGGAGATGTCTTCCACCCAAGAATGTCACTTACTCGTGTGGGCCTCTCCTGACTGAGGGAAGCCACTGTGGGGACTGGAGGAGGCTGGGGTTGGGCCATCTGGCACAAGCCTGTACTTAACCTGTCCCCAGAGACAACCAGGAGGGTCACCTCAAATTCTTGATCACCCCGAATATATATACATAGAATGAATGAAAGAGAGACAGAGAGAGACAAAGAGGAGAGAGTGAGTTAGTTTCAGGTCAGCGGTAACTCCGGTGTGAAACCTTCCTTCCATGGCCCCCAAATATAACTTCATAGCTCAGATTGGCTGAAAGGGGTCACTTTCTAGTATATAGGTTAAAACTTCAGTCCCACTCTTGTGCTGTTTAAAAGTCAAGTAGAGGCTATTCCTAATATTAAACCCGGAATACCTATTTCAAGGACCGGAGACCAGGCTATCTGGTGCAAGAGCAGATTTCCCCCTCCCCAACAAAACCGCTGAGTCCTCTAAAGCCAAGGGACGGGTGGGGGGCACGGCGAGGCTGGTGCTCCTGTCCTTAAGTCGGTGGGCTATAAAGCATGCTAGGCTCGCGTTCTCACCTCTTCTTGAGGACAGGTCAAGCTTTAGTTTCAATAAAGAGTAGAGCCACTCAAGACCCAAGTCCTGCATGGCTTTTGACGGGGAGTGGGAGCGCCCTGGTCCTCAGGACACCAGCCAGTCGGTGGCGAGGAAGGGAAGGGGCGTGGGTGGGCGTGCAGCCTCCTCCGGACTTGCTTTCCGGGACTGGCTTGGGTGCGGGAGAAGGGGTGTGGAGGGGAGTTAAGGCTGAGGTTGACACCGGCTCCTGGGCTTACACCCTGCGGGAAGGAAGAGGAAGTGTATTGGGGAATAGCTTAAGCAGCTGCCGCTATTGGCCGCCGGGCCTGTCAGTCGCCTGGGGCTGGGGCTGAAAAGAGGAAGAAGGAGCGCTGTTGCCTGGAAGGGAGGAGGAGGGGGCTGAGCCCAGCGGAGCCAGGGGGCGTGGGGGCTGGGAGTGCAGGCCAATTGGCAGGGCGGGGCAGCCTTCGATCTGGCCACTTCTCTTAATCATCGCTCTTCTGATTCAGGGTGGCATTGTGTGTCCCAGTGTGCAAGAATAGCCCCAGAATCGGAAAGGCTGAACCCAGAGCTCTTCAGCAGGGAAGACTCCCTTCCCCCCGGCTTCAGGTTGCTGAGCACTGAGCGCCGCTCAGAATGGAAGCCATCGCCAAATATGACTTCAAAGCTACTGCAGACGATGAGCTGAGCTTCAAAAGGGGGGACATCCTTAAGGTGAGTGCTGATGTGGTCGCCTCTCGTGCCTGGCTGCCTCCCCTCACCCCGGTGACACACAAAGAAGCCGCGCTTGGCTCTTCCTCGGTGCACACGTCTAACATTTGTCACCAGGTTTGATCGGACAGCTGGCAGTAGATGCTGAGTGAATTATTAAATGTGGGATTAGAGAGTTGGTGTGATGTGTGTTCCTTAGCTGCCTTTGTGTGATGTCTGTTTGTTTATATCGATACAGGGAAAGTCAAAGGGATGAGTGATGGTTTTATCTTGTGAAGTTGTATTTAAAAAAAAAAAACCCACAAGGAATTTTTAAAAATCCTAGGCGCGAATTATTTATGTAAAAGCATTCCTCTAGCCTTAGTATTCATAGCCAGGAGGCTCTGCATCTTGTGATGGGATCCTACTAGAGTTGAAGCTGCTTAGGGAAATGTCGGGAGTATATGCCCAAAGTCACTGAAGAGTTGACTGCCGTTTATTTCCAGGGGGAAAAAACGCAAACAATGGAGTTGTACATAATAGTGTTTAGCTTGCCTTTCTACAAGTCAGATTTTGGTTCACTTAGAGGAACTTGAACAGTTAGTGCACATGAAGTCTAACTGCATGGAACAGAAAGGGTACAGATTAGGAGTGAGCTGCTTCACAGTTTGAACCCAGCTGCTGTGACATGGACAGTGCCCCCTGCCTGGCGCATGCTACTTGACCCAGTGGGCTGGGCAGTTTGCCGGGTTGGACATAACTGTTCTTTACCGGTGGCCAGTGCCGTAAGAGCGTGCGGACCTGGGGGGAGGGCTGGCGCTCACTGCTGGACCTGGGGGGGAGGGCTGGCGCTCACTGCTGGACCTGGGGGGGAGGGCTGGCGCTCACTGCTGGACCTGGGGGGAGGGGCTGGCGCTCACTGCTGGACCTGGGGGGAGGGGCTGGCGCTCACTGCTGGACCTGGGGGGGAGGGCTGGCGCTCACTGCTGGACCTGGGGGGGAGGGCTGGCGCTCACTGCTGGACCTGGGGGGGAGGGCTGGCGCTCACTGCTGGACCTGGGGGGGAGGGGCTGGCGCTCACTGCTGGACCTGGGGGGGAGGGCTGGCGCTCACTGCTGGACCTGGGGGGGGAGGGCTGGCGCTCACTGCTGGACCTGGGGGGGAGGGCTGGCGCTCACTGCTGGACCTGGGGGGGAGGGCTGGCGCTCACTGCTGCGCCTCAGGTTTTGCTGCTCTTTCCCCAGAGCTTTGGTCTAGGTTGTTGGGATTTGCCAGCTGTTTTTTCCTGTGGATCGTTACTGTTTGATCTTACAGAGGAAGAGAGTGAAAACGTGATTGACGGGAGAGCTGTGAAGACTCATTGTGTGAACCCGTGAGGAGTTAACGTGTGTCCTCAGTGCTCACAGTGAGGGAGTGTACTGTGGTTCAAAACTTCCTGGGGAGACAGGGCCCCACAACAGACCAAAGTATGGGTGCCACCAAAGTCCAGCCTGGTGAGCCAGTAAGTTTTATTGGAGCAGAGATGACTCAGACAGCTGCGTCACTCCGTCGGGAAACCTGGAGCACAGCGGGCCGCCTGCGGGCAGCTCGGTACTGCTCTCCACCTCCTACAGGCAGCCGGCCTGGCTTCCGCTCTCAGGCAGCTGGTCTGGTCTCAGTCTTGCAGCCTTTCTCCCCTGCCCCCCCCCTTTTTGCGGGGGTTTGCAGCACTATTTCCTGACAAGGAGCCACAGCTTTGGTTGCTCACTCTGGCAGGGAGGGGCCTGGTGAATCTGGTCAGTTTCAGGGACTTCCTGCAGCTATTTTGAGTTGTTTACCTTCTTATTTAAAGAGCTTCCCTGTTGGATGGAATGTTTCCACCTCAGAGAAACAGTCACACATTTTCCACATCAAGGCCCCGGGCTCTGAAACTGTTGCCCAGGTTTCTGGGCTGCGAAGTTCCCACAGAATGGTTAGAAATGCCCGTTGAATTGCACATAAGTTAGTGCTGAAAGGCTGCTCCGAAAGTTGAAACCTTTGTTTCCGAATGTGAGGGATGGACAGCAGCAGCAGCTCTGGCTTCAGAGCACTTGCTGGTTTCCTAGAGCTAGAATTCGGAGAGAGAGCTCCTGCTACTGAATGTCTCTGTGCCGTTGGTACACGTGCTGTGTGCTTGCTGTGTACAGTAGATGACCCACTGGTGCTGTCTCACAATGAGGCTACACTTGGCCACTCAACATTTGCAGCCTATACAAAACCCTCAACCAGGTTTTTTGTTTGTTTTACTTGGGTTGGTTATTTGGAGACAGGCTCTTTTTGTTTTTGTTTTTTTTTTTTTAAGCCCAGACTTTCTTGGAACTCACTATTTAGCCCAAAGTTATTGGTGAGTCCCACCCATAACCTGCCTGACACTGGTTTTTTATTTTTTGTGTATTTTTTAAATGTACAGACTAATCACTTAACCTAGTAACTTGGACTTGCAGAGCTTGTCAGTTAATATTCTAATTGTCGCGCATCCCATTGCCTGTTAATGCCACATCAAATAAAACAAAGCCGTGGGCTCTAAGCAGCGCCGCTCCCTGACTGCTGTCGTCTAAGTTTGTCCTAACCCTAGTCCATAAATGTTTGACAAGTTGTCGTGTCCTCCTGGGAAGTCTTGTGATAGGAAGGTGAGCCACAGCGTCCCCGCTCACTGCCACGTTCTGTGGGGAGAGAAAGGCATACTCTAGATTCTCTCCACTCTGGTAGGTGACTGGCATGTGAAGTCACAGTGCCATAATTGCTCTTGAACAGCGGCCATTAGCTGTTTGTTAGTAATCTTGTGGCTTTACTCCAGAGAGTGAGAGTATGAATCTGTGTGTTGATACAGTGGTTGCCCTTTGTCTCCTAGCTCTGAAACAGCTTCACGAAGAGGAGGGCGTGTTCTGTGTAAGAACTGCTGGTGAAACAGACGAGCGTCCCCTCCTTCGGGGAGAAAGCCCATGTCACCACTCGCTTTCATGATCACTTCAGCGCTCTGGGCTCCTACAAGCGGCTAGGTTGGCACGGAACACTTAAACTTTGGCGGAAATAGGAACCTTTCCCCTCTTGTATTTTTTGGTTGAGGTGATAACTGTGTTGCCCATACTGGTTTCAAATTTACGTGCTTTTGTTACTTGTCCTTACCTAGCTAAGCTTGTGTTTTGCTTGGAGAACATGGGTACTGGGGCTTAGTTTTTTTCCCTGCAAGCTTCAGGCCTTTGCATGGTTGAAACGTACTTAGTTCACCGTGGTTGTGGTGGAGGCTTGGAATGGGCCCCAAGAAAGGGTCGGGGCTGTAGCTCAGTGGTACAGTACTTGCCAGGCATGCAAAAAAAAAAAAAAAAAAAAAAAACCCTTCATATTTTTAGCCTTGGTGTTATAAAATTGCCATGTTGAGATGTCTGTGTATGTACTTCAGCTACTGCTGTGTGGGGACCCAGAGGTTACTTGCAGCCCACAGACCTTTGTGAATTCTAGTAAAGTTGCTTGCCTGCCTTCTTCAGTTCTGGAAGGGACCAGTGCTCCAGTCACCCAGGTGTCCTCTGACTTTGCTACCTGAACTGCTGGGGAAATAGGTGTCGGGTCTACTTTCTGCTCCTTAGCAGCTGCCTGCCTCTGCTAGTTGGCTTCTTTCAGGTCATCTGTACTGAGCATGCCTGTTCGTTGCCTCAGCTGTCAGGAGGAGACAAAGCCACACCTCCTGTCTTCTTCAGCAGCTGTAAGAAGGGCCCTCTCTGTGCTGAGGAGCGCTCGTGTTAGGTTGTGTTTAGAAGAGGAGAGGCCCTTTGAAAGCCCTTTAACTGGATTGCTTCTTTACATGTATTTATTTTGTGGGGAATTCAGTCTTCAGTGTGAGGTCCAAGTGCCTGTGTAGGGAGGTGTTGGCTGGTAGGAATGGAGGAGGACGCCATGAGAGATGCTGAAGGGAAAGGCCTGGGGAGTGTCTGCACCTGGCATCTCCTTCCTGTGAGGTGCAGGAGGGCTCCTGCCCCGGTGAGCACAGCCCAGTCGGCTTGGCTGATTTCATCACAGGTGCAAGGCCTACATTCCCATGTGTAAGTCTCGATACAGACATCTGAGTAAAACACATAAAGAAATAAAAAGTGGGGCTGTTTGAAAGTCTCGTGTTGGTATACGTATACTGAGAGACACCTTTATGATTACCTGCGGATAATGTTGGTGACTAAACTAGAGTGTTGTGTTTTTTACCTACTTTTTTGTGCAGTGTTGTTGTGGGAAGCTGTTATTTTATTTTGACACAGGGCTTCTCTGTAGCTTTGGAACCTGTCCTGGAACTCGCTCTGTAGACCAGGCTGGCTTTGATCTCACAGAGCTCTGCCTCCCCAAGAGCTGGGATTAAAGGTTTGCACCACCAGTGCCTGATTGGAAAGCTGGTTTTTCTTTTCTTTCTTTTTTCTTTTTTTTCCCAATGACTTCAGTGTTTATAATGGAAAGCTATACTTCATATATAATGTACTTTGATCATATTTTCCACCATTAATTTGTTCTTTGCTTCCTGGACAATCCACTTCAACTTTTACGTCGTCAGTGTATAGCTGTATGCATGTGATTTTTGTATATCTAAATTATAGGACCCACAAATGAGAGGAAACTTGATACGTGTCTTTCTTTTGACTGACTTACCCTCTTAATATAATTATCTGCAGTTGCCCCGCTTTCCTGCAAATGACATGACTTCTTTTTGGTTTGTTTTTGGTTTATTTGAGACAGGGTTTCTCTGTGTAGCCCTGACTGCCCTGGAACTCACTCTTTAAACCAGGCAGGCTTCAAACTCCCACCGCCCAGCTGTCCTTAGATTTTAAAGGAATGCTCATACTGATTTTTATAGTGGCTGGAGTAGTTTACATTCCCATCAAAAGTGTATAAAAGATTGCCTTTGTTTAACCCTTCAGCATTTATTGTCTGTCTCTCTCCCTTATTTATTTCTATTTCCCACATACGAGTTTTTACCTGCATGCGCCTCCTTGCCCCACACGTGTGCGTTGCTTGAGGAGGCCAGATGGGGCTGTTCTGACTGAGGCAGGGTGGAATCTCTGTAGTTTTGTTTGTTTGGTTTTGTTTTTGTTTTTTTTGAGACAGGCTTTCTCTGCTTGGCCCTGGCTGTCCTGGAACTCACACTGTAGACCAGGCTGGCTGAAGACGAGCTTCTGTCCTGCTGAGCTCCGCAGCTGTTCAGTCCCAAATAAACACACAGAGGCTTATATTATTGTAAACTGGCTGATGTCTTCGGGCTCCTTATTGGCTAGTTCTCTCTTAATTATTAACCCATTACTATTAATCTATGTATTTCCATATAGTCTTTTCTTACGGGAGAATGCCTGTTGTTTTATCTCCCCAGTAGCTAGCTACATGGCATCGTTCTCTAGGCTCCTTTCTGCTTTCCTCCTCCCAGATTCTCCTAGTCGGGTAGCCCTGCCTATACTTCCTGCCTGGCTACTGGCCAGTCAGCATTTACTCATCAACCAATAACAGAAACATTCACAGCACAGAGGACATCCCCTATCATCTCTGCTTTTCTGTCTAAATAAAAAGGAAGGTTTTAACTTTAACATAGTAAAAGTATATATAACAAAACAGTTATCAAGCAAGAATTATAATTACAATATTTAACTCACAAACATTTGGCAAAATTTTAAGAAAGTATCCTACCATCTATCCTACATTTGTGAGTCTAAAGTTTTATGTGTAACTATATCATGACTAAGGAAAACCATAACCATAAGTGTCTGTCTTCAACACCATCAAAGACCTCAGAAGGACGATATATAAACTCTAGAACTGACAGAGGCATCTTGCTGCCTGGACAGTTACCTGAAGTGCCTCTGCAGTGTGGGGGCGTCCATCTTCAGCCTACAGGCCTAGCATCTCTGACAGACTTCTCAGCGAAGCGGGAAGTTTGAAACTGTCCCGTCTGTATTAACAGCTGGGCTCAAACTCATAGAGATCCATCTGCCTTTGCCTCCTCCTGAGTGCTGGGATTAAAGGCATGCGCCCCCACCACCCGGCCTCAGCTTAATTTTTAAGATAACGGTTTGTCATCTGAGTTCTCTCAAAGCAAGTATATTTATAGTCGCTTTGTCCGCTGAACTTGGAGTTTCCAAACCGTGCAGAGAATGAACTTTCAGTTCCTAGGCAACTTGAGGAGCTGGGGTAGAGACCCACTTCTTCTCTTTTCTGGGGACGATGATGGAGGACGTGCACTGTCCCCTTGGTGGCTTTGCTTTCTGCCTCTTTGACGGTAGATTGAAGTTACTGTTTGAGCAGACACCATTTATGGAACTCTGGATGTCTCGACCTCCACTTTTCCAGTGTTCTCCAGCACTAAGGACCGACACCATTAGCCCCATGAAGGATTGTGTATTGGTGTATGAGTAGGCTCAGAAATTAAGTCCCTGCAGCTGTGAGCCACCCCTCATGGGTACTGGAAACCAAACTGGCAGTCTGTGGTGCTAAGTGCTGAGCTGTCTCTCCAACCCTGGTTTTATTTTTTAGGTTAAAGTGCATCATAGTCAGTGCCCTGTATCAAAACTTTGAGACCTTAAAAACACAAAACTCAAATGACTGTTGGAGGCAAATCTTGCTCCACTTGGCAGATAGATACTCGTTGATCTCACCATGTCCTGGATGTGGAATGGGAGTCGGTTGCAGGGTATTGTAAAGAGTTATGCTCCATAGCCTGGTCTACAGAGGGAGTTCCAGGACAGCCAGGGCTACACAGAGAAGCCCTGTCTCAAAAACCAAGACAAAACAAAAAAGAGCTAGATTTCAGGCTAGACTCTGAATCTTAGTTTCTCTACTAGCCAGTTGTGATCTAAGACAGTTTGCTTAACAATTTTACATTTTGGTCCTCTCATCTGTAAAATGGGAATAGCAACACCTGCCTTCCTAGGGCCACCAAAAGGTTTAAAGGAGCTAATATGTTAGTGTGCTTAGAGCAGTGACTAACATACATAGACCACTTGGCTAGCTGCTGTTTACTTACTAATATGAGTAAGGAGCATGAGCTGTGTCAGGGAGCTCCTAAGTCATATGCCTCTACCCACTAACCTGGTAAGCATGTGTGTGCTGTTACCTCAAATTCAGGACTGCTAACCCCGTCCCAGAGCTCAGATGAGACGTTGAATATTTGTTTGGTTTGTTTGAGACAGGGTCTGACTATGTAGCCCTTGCTGTCCTGGAACTTGTGTAGACCAGGATGGCCTTGAACTCACAGAGATCTGCCATGTCTGCCTCCCAACTTCCTGGATTAGAGGCACAAGCCACCATGCCCAGCCCATTTAAATTTATTTTACCATACATTATTAGAAAAAAATTAGGAAACTCCAAATGCTCTAGTGTTACTATTTCAGAAATGCTCTACGCTTTATCATTATGTGATACAGGCTGTTGAAATGGCTCTGTGGGTAAAGACGTTTGTTTCCAAACCGGCTGAGCTGAGTTCCATCCCTGAAACCCACATAACAAAGGAGAGGATCAAGTCCTGAAAGCTGTCCTCTGACCTTCACCTGTGCACCTTGCTTGGCAAGTGCATGCGTGCACGCGTGTGCATGCAGGTCTGTGTGTGAGCATGACTAAGATCACTGTGATGGGAGCTGAAGATGTAGCCCAGCGGCAGAGTGTACGCCTAACACACTTGGAACCCTGGCCCCTCCCCACACTGGGGACAACACTACTTCAGCATGCCGCTATCGCCTGTATTTTACTAATTACTTTTGGTGGTTACATAATATATCAAGGTAATGTTCTGTAATTGACTTTCCTAGTTCCCTGTTGCTGGGTGTCTTGATTGTTTCTATTAATAATTTAGTTCTTAGTCTCAAGGGGAACATTGGGTACTGTGTTGTCCTGCTGTCTTGACTCCTGGACTGATGTCACCTGCTTTAAGACAGTTACCGAGAATGGCCCCAAATTTTCAGCAGAGTAAATCTAATAGTACATCGGCTTGCTCCATTCTTAGTGTCCTGGTAACAGTAGGACATTAGTTATTTCAGAGTTTGGCAGTGTTTTATGGGACTGTGATAACCAGATATGTGAAAAGCTTAAGCAGCTTTGATATCTAAAACGCTTGGTGTTTTTCTGAGGCACATTTTATTTTGTGTCCTTCTTCAAGGTAATTATTTGTCTTTCTAGCTCTGTTAATAAGTAATTATGACACTATAGGAATTTGGCATGTATTTCTAGATACATTGTAGATTGTTTTTGAGATAGGCCAAGCCTAACTTCCCATGTAGACCAAGCTGTCCCCAACTCGGAGAGAGCTGCGTCTGCCTGGACTAAAGGTGTGCCCCGCCAATGCTGACTGCATGGCGGCTTTAGTTCCGTTTTCCTTCTTTGAACCAAACGGATCTCTTCTAGACAGGTTGCTGACACGCCTAGGAAAAGATGGGAAAACAAACTAGGTTTTATTTAGTTTATGTTGCAGGTGTGCTTTAAAGTTAGGCTGTGCGGGGGAGTTTGAGAGACAGGTAGAATGAGGTATTAAAACCTCACTCACGAACATGCATGTTCCCAGTAGTCTGGATGCTGGGTGGCTTGTGGAAAATTTTTACAGTGGTTTAACAATTTGTAAAACGTACTTTTGTAACAAAAAAAAAAAAAAGGCATAAATGAATAGATCTCCAGTATAGGTAGTTGACAAATAACTTTGTTGCAGTTGTTGTTTGAAAGGGTGCTGCTATTTGCCCTCTGGTAGTCCTCTCTGGCCTGAAAGTCACAGACATCCTCCTGCCTCAGCTTCCCAAGGGCTAGAAACATAGGCACGTGTTTCTGTGAAAGCCCAGCTGGCTCCACTAATAATCCAGATGTTTCTTTATCCCATTTTGGGGTCAGTTTTTGGTTCAAGTCAAGCATCTATTTGTCAGTTTCTACAAAATGTTTGGCTTTGAAAAGTACATGAAGATTTGAAGTTATGAATGGCTTTTTAAATGTATTAATTCATTTAATTGGAGACTGTAAGGAAAGTGAGGATATGCTTTTCCCTGTGGCCAGGTAATTTTTTTGAAGTTGAGTAAATCTCAACATTGGAAAATGTATAAAAAGCCCCATCAATGCTCAAGTCTTTAGAACTTGTCAGGAGGAAGCATTCTCTATGAACAGCTGCCATCAATATTTACTGTGCCCTGCTGCCGTCATGCTCACTGTGCTCTCCAGAAGTACAGGGGTGCAAACCCAGTAACGAAACCAAATTCCAGAAACACATAGTGAAAGAAAGTGGGTGCCTCATCTGTGGAGGGACAGACAGTCTCTTTACTGTCCTGCACCCCGTTAGAAGACAGACAGAAGACGGCAGGGTCTGCAGATTAGAGAAGGTGACTCCGAGTAAGCCTTTCTCAGTCCCAATACCCAAGGTGGAAACAGACCAGCTCAGTCTTGCTGTGAAATTAGTTACTGAGTCCATCTCCTGACGGAGGTCTCTCAGAGGCCCTCCCACCCGTGCCTTTACTTTTTCCTAGAGTTGGGAAGTCCTTATCTGGGCCTTGGTAACTATCCCCTCCCCAAGCGGACACAGCCACAGACTTGAGGCTTCAGTGCTGTCTGGAGTGCCGGGTGAGGCTGATTTTGGCATTTCCTCTTTCTCACCTTCCTGCCAGGTAGCAGAGGTCCAGCAGGAAGGGTACACTGCTCATTTGCATGTCTTCAGATGGCCCAGTCAAGTCACTTTCTGCTCTAAACCTGGCTTGAGGTTGTGCTGTGCTGCTGACTGCCGGCTTCTGCCGTCCTGCCTGCCCTATCTCCCTGGTGGTTGCGGTACCCACGTTTACCACCAAACCCGCTCCCTGAACCTTTGGAGTTTTGTTCTGGTCTGAACTGCAGTCTTGCTTTGTATCTCAGGCTGGCCTCAATTCATGGTCATCCTGCTTCTGCTTTGGCAGTGGTGGAATTGTTGGTGTAGTTTTTAGTTTTTGAGACACGGCCTCACTGTGTATCCCAGCTAGCTTGAAACTCACTGTGTAGACCAGGCTACCCTTGAACTCAGAGATCCATCTGCCCTGTCCTCTCAAGTGCCCATCCCTGACTCTTTGCTTGTTGTGTGTGTGCTGCTTGAGAGGGGCCCACTGTGTGCCCCGGGCTGGCCCTGATTTCTCCGCCTTCCTCTTGACCGCGTGAGCATTGGGATTCCACCCATGCTGCACCATGTCTGTCCACTTTGCACTTGGTGGAGAAGTGAACTCAATCTCTGAACAGCACACCCCAACCCCCCCCATGTCTGCATATTTATTAAACACGCATTTCCCGTCTGGTAGATGCATCTTTCTTATTTAACTTTTGGTGTGTAGTTGAGGGTAGTCCTGAACTTCTGATCCTCCAGCCTGACCTCTGCAGTGTTGGGATGACAGGCACACAACAACATGTCTGACTGCATTGCTCATTTGTTTGTTTTAATTTTCTCCTTAAAAATACTTATTTTGTGGCTGGACAGTGGTGGCACACACTTTTAATCCCAGAACTCAAGAGGCAGAGGCAGGAGGATCTCTCTGAGTTTGAGGCCAGCCTGGTCTACAGAGCGAGTTCTAGGACAGCCAGGGTAAACCCTGTCTCGACCCCCCCCCCCCAATATTTTCACAGGCAGTAGTGGTCCACACCTTTAATCCCAGCACTCAGGAGGCAGAGGCAAAGGCAGGTAGATCTCTTGAGTTCAAGATCAGCCTGGTCTATAGAACAAGTTCCAGGACAGCCAGTGCTACATAGAGAAACCCTGTCTTGAAAACATAAAAGTTTGTTTTTGAGTATGTTACATATATGTGTGGGAGTGCGGGACCTCCAGAGTTCAGAAGAGGGTGTCAGATGCCTGGAGCTGAGACCAAATACAGGCCCTCCCGTGCTCTCAGCGCTGCGCTGTGGCTGTGCTCTAGCCTTGTTTGTTTGCTGGTGTGATTTCTGAGGCAGGGTTTCTCTGTAGCCCTGGCTGTCCTTGAACGCAGAGATTTGCCTGCTTCTGCCTCCCAAGCTGATGATTTCTCAAAATTAACCTACCTTGATAAATTATATGGACAAATGCCAGTAGGTTATAGGGCTGGTGAGGTGACTTAATGGGTAAAGCCGATAGTTGCCAAACGTGACCACCTGAGTTTGATTCCTGGAACCCATGTGGCAGGAGAAAACTGCCCTTACAAGGTGTCCTCTGACCTCTACTTGCCAAGATGGCACGTGCTCTGTAGCACGCGTACATACTAATGTTTTTCTAAAAATGATTCAAAGAAATCACTGAGTATTTCCTAAGTACTTAAATGGGTGCTGTGTTTAATGCTAAGGTTGATACAAAGACCAGGTTTCAAGTCTAAATAATACTAATGCTCTGTTGTAAGAGCTTGCTAAAGATAGATCGACATAGGGTGTTTTGAATGGAACAGATTTTGTAAGATACTGGACAGATTTCTGAGTTAATTTAGAAGCTCTCACAACTGCATTTTGGCTGTGTAGCTGTCCGTGACTTACTAAGGACTTGTATCTAAATTTAGCAAAGCTCTGAAATGTTACTGGAGCTGTCCTAGAACGCTTCAACTTGGAATTGTCTTTGAGAAATGTATTTGGCATTTATGAAAGTAGATGTGAGCCGTTGATAGCAGCATGGCATACCCAAGAGCCTTGAACTGAGGACACTATTTTAGTTTCTGTGAAACAGTTCAGTTTAATGCCTTCAAATTCATGCCTGCTCTCTCTCCCTCCCTCCCTCCCTCCCTCCCTCCCTCCCTCCCTCCCTCCCTCCCTCCCTCCCTGTCTCTGTCTCTGTCTCTGTCTCTCTCTCTCTCTCTCTCTCTCTCTCTCTCTGCAAGAAATACTTTATGGAACAACTTTCTGTATAGAAAATACAGACTAGGGCTGGAGAGCGGCCTCTGTGGGTAAAAGCACGTGGCTCTGCGAGCGAGACGGCCTAGTTCAATCCTAGAGCCTGCCGTGGGGAGACAGCACCAATTCCCAAAGTCTCGTGACCTGTCCATGCACTCCTAGCGTGCACACATTCCACCCTCCCAACAACACACTTTCACACTGGCACAAGCAGAACTTTTTAGAAGAGACAATATGGAATGGAGTGCTTAAGTAAAGCTGCTCTTTCTTTACTTTCTTACTCATTATGGTGTCACCGGGATTGACGCTCAGTCCTTACACACGCCAGACGAGTGTTAGTGCTCACTTTACCAGTGACCTGTCTCCAGCTTTCTGCTGTTCTAATGGAAGTTAAAAATAGCCTGGGCCAGGCATGGTGGCATATGCCTTTAATCCCAGCACTTGGGAGGCAGATCTCTGTGAGTTTGAAGCCAGCCTGGTCTACATAGTGAGTTCCAGGACAGCCAGGGCTACATAGTGAGACCTTGTCTCAAAACAAACAAGCTAACAAAACAAAAACAGCCCAGACTTCCTTAGACCCTCTCGTGCTCTTCATAGCTTTTGTCCTTTTCAACCTTTCTTTCTTTCTTCCTCCCTCCCCCTCCCTCCCTCCCTCCCTCCCTCCCTCCCTCCCTCTCTTCCTTCCTTCCTTTCTGGTGTGTGTGTGTGTGTGTGTGTGTGTGTGTGTGTGTGTGTGTGTGTTTTCCATAACCTAAGTTATGATGGCTAAAACAAAACAAAAACAAATACTAATAGACTGGACCACAGATGTTTTAGTGGCTTCAGAAATGCAAAGGGGTAAGTGAGCCTTTTATTTCTTTCATTTCTAGAACGTACTTATAGTTTAGAAGTTTCTGCATAGACCAGAGTGATTTACACCAAAAACCTGTTACCTGCGCAGGTGATCTCCCTCTTCCCTCTTCCTTCTTCCCTCCTCCCTCCTCCCCATCTCCCTTCTCTTCCCTTGAATGAGGCCTCACTCCTGAAATCACAACACCCTCCTACTGCAACTTCCTGCGTGCATGGGCCGCTGCTACTCCTGGCTGGATGTCGTTCCTCACGTTGCAGACCCTGAGATGAGTGGACGGGGTATGAGTGTGGGTCACGGGGCGCTGGGGGGGTACCCTTGCCCAGCAGATGTGAGGCCTGGCTTTTCTACCCTCAGCATTGCAAGGGAGAAAACTGTTCAGAGTTAATTAAAAAGCCCAAAATTTCATTCACGAGACCTAAACATGTTTGTGAATTTAAGGCTGTTTATCATGATTCCCAAGTCCGTGGCTGACCAGAAGGACTGAACTGTTAGCCTCACTTCCCTCCATGGGACTACAGCAGTATAGCGCATCGCCGTGAGCACCGAGAAGGAAGGCTGAGGACATGTCCAGCACTGCCCCATGCTGAGGACATGTCCCGCCCTGATCTGTTCTCAAGGCCTCTGAACCTGGATTTGTTTGTGTTTACTTTGAGACAGGGCTTCTCTGTGTACTCCTGGCTGTCCTGGAACTCACTCTGTAGACCAGGCTGGCCTCAGACTCAAGAGATTTGCTTGTCTCTGTCTCCCAAGTACTGTGGTTAAAGGCATCCAGTACTATTCCCAGCCGTTGTTTTCTTAATGTGGTTTTTCCTTTCAAAGTGTCATTGTTGGATTATGTGTCCCTAGGTTCAGCTGTGACAGCTGAGCACACAGACTTTTAAACACTATGTCTTATTGTCAGCTGGGCCTGTAGTGGCACAGGCCTGTGGCAGGGAGTATTGGGAAGTTGAGGCCGGAGTATTAAGAGATCAGAGGCCTGGACAGCATTGAGCTGATGCCTGGCTTAGGCAACGCGAGTGTCTTGAACTGTATGTAAATGGGGGTGGGGGTGGGAGGAGGCTCAGTGCTTAATGGTGCTTGCTGACTGCTACAGAGAACCAGGTTCAGTTCCCGGCACCACAGTGTAACTCGAGTCCTCGGGGCCACACTTCTCTGGCTTCCTGGCTCCAGGCATGCACGTGGTACACAGACATACATTCAGGCAAACCCTCATACACCTAAGGTGACTTAGTTCTTCACTCACGCTGGCCGTATTTCCAGCTCTTGAGGGCTGGGTGGCTACTGGCTGTGGTAATGTTGAGTGCTGCAGGTGCAGGGCCTAGCCTGGTGCAGCTGTCGCTAGTTTGGGACGGGGAAGTCTGGGAACCATCTTGGCCATGCACTGTTGGGGGCTCTTGTAGATTTTGGAGGTGCTGCTGTGGACTGGGTGGCGGTCTCGCCCACGTCTACACTCCTGCTTTCCTTTGGGCCTTGGCTTTTCCAAGCCCTCCCCTGACAGCACTGGCTCCCTTTGCCTGTGGCCTGTTTAGAAGCCGGTCCTGTATCTTTACCACTAAATAAAGTGGCAAGATCACAGTGTCCTCTTGTGTCCCTTCTCGGGGTGGCCAGGGAGTGCTGCCTCTTCTCATTCAGGTGGCTGGGCCGCATGGCCCGTGTGACGTGGGCCCGAGCTGAGTGTACAGACAGCGGCATCTCAGACTGGTCCAGAAGGCAGAGGCAGCATTTCTGTGAATTCAGCAAAACCATAGGTACTGGATTTTTGTTCAGAACTGTTCTTACGAAAGCGGGGCACAGCTTTCCCTTCACTGTGAAGCTGTTTAGAGTTGGGTTTAGTGTGCACCAGTATTTTACAGTCTGTATTCTCAAGCAGAAGAGCTCTGTGGTGCTTCATAGCTAACACCTTTAACTGGTAATTCAGACACAGTGGTTCCAGCAAAGCACAGCACATCTCAGTTTGCGGTTAGTCACTTCATTTCCCTGTACTCCGAGTGACTCACATCGCTGGTTTCAGCCATATTGCTCTTTTTGCCTGTACAACCTTTTCAAATTGCTAAAGTGTCCTGTGTCTTACAAGCGGCGGACTTTCCACACCGCCTGGATTCACCCAAGCTCCAGATGGCCTTTGGGTCTCTTCTTTCCCTTCAGCTGCCTCACCACTGTCCCCTCTTCAGGCGTGAGCCTCGCCACCACAGCAGCTCATTCTCTGTCCTTGGTTGAGCAGCTTCTGTATCTGGGAGCCTTGTCACGGTTTGGCATAGTAGTAGCCTCCTTAGTATGAGGTTACAGACACGGGCTTTGTTGCCCCCCCTTTTGTTAATACCTTGGTTAGTTTCTTAAACTACTTTTCCTCATTTTTTTTTATATATATAAAATATAAGTACGCTTTACTATATTCATTACTGCATGGACGGTAACCATGCCTGTAACCCTAGTCCTGAGTAGGTGGAGGCAGGAGGGTCAGAGTTCACAGTCATCTGTGGCTATACAATTAACTCTAGACCAGCCTGGGTTACATGAGACCTAGGGTCTTAACTCCAATCCAAGACAATCTGACACATTCTTCTGGCCTCTGTGGTCACTACACTCAAATGATGCACAGACATACATACATGTAAAACACCCATACACATAAATAAAAATAATGGCAAAAAATTTAATGAGGCTTTTTTTAGATTTATTTTTTTAAGCCGGGTGTTGGTGGTACAGGCCTTTAATCCCAGCGCTGGGGAGGCAGAGGCAGGTGGATCTCTGAGTTGAGGCCATCCTGGTCTACAAAGCTACACAGAGAAACCCTGTCTCAAAATAAACAAATAAAAAAGATTTATTTTTTAATTGCGTGCTACAGGCTTTAGATCTCCCTGTGGCTGGGATTACAGGGTTGTGAACCACCCAGAATGGATGCTGGGGACAGAACTCGGGTCATTTGCAAGAGCAGTACATCTGTCTAGCCACTTGAGTTTTTTTTTTTTAAAAAGTCATTACTTTATAATCCCAATTTTCATCAGTTTGGGACATTGATCTAAAATAGTGGCAACATTTTTTTTAGTCCAGCACAGATGAGAAAGTACCACTATATGATAAGGTTCTAGAATTAATTGCCTGTCAGTTTTTCTCTCTATCCTTCTGGTGTAAACAAATCGGAACTATCCGCCGGGATTGTTTGAAATACTCTGCCGGTTTGTGTGGTCGATAGAGCCGCGGCTCTAGGGAAGCGCAGCTTTGGAGACTGCGTGTGGGCCGGGAGTCTTTTCTTCACATACTATCTGTTGTTTACCTTGCTGAGGGGAGAGTTTCTCCTCCGTGTGTGTTTCTCAAGCCTGGCCAGAGTGCTGAGCTTAACAGACAGCTGTTTAACCCTGTGTGCGCCCCTGCACTAGAGGCACGCTCTCTGCCCTCTTAATAACATGGTAGCACTGCATGGTCTGTGGTGCCACACATAGCTGTGTCCTGGAATGTGTTCAGATGAAACAAGGTACTGGGGGCAAGCAAGGACAGGGTGCGCATTCTCTTTGAGTCAGGACACCTTTCGTGATGGTCTCGGGAAGGTCTGATACGCTTTCCAAAACTTGTGCATGGACTTTTGTTTCCTTAGACAGATTTTAGGCTTACAGGACATCAATACCTCTTTTAGAAGGTAGTTTTTGGGGGCGGATGCATTTTGCTGATAAACTGGGAGCTTCATCAGTGAGTTACCTGTGCTAACGAGCCTCTCGTGCAGTGACCAATAGCTGTAGAAGGACTTAATTTTAGCCTCTGACTCCACGAGCCAGTGGAAGTGGCATTGTGGTACATTCGTTTGTTCTGAGCACCTGGATTTCTTCTGTGCTGGTCCGAGTTGGGATTTCTTTTAGAACTCTGTTGGTCTGAGTTGCAGTGAGGAAACGTCTCTCCTTATGATGCTCCGTCAGGCTTTTGTTTCAGCTTCTTGAGTAGCCAGGGACTCTGGATAAACTTTTGTCTTTGGCTCATGGCCTTATGATGTAAAGAAACACAGCAGGTGCACAGAAGTTTGAGTTTCCATGCCACGTGTGTGCCGGTCCTCTGGAACTAGAGTTACAGGCAGCTGTAAGGCATCTTGTGGGTGCTGGGAGCCGAGCCTGGGTCTGTGGAACAGTGGCGACTAGTGCTGTAACCATTGAGCCATCCCTCCAGCCCGGGCATGGGTGTTGATTGTAGCAAGAGTTGGGTCTCAACACTGAGGGATCCATTACCACCACAGTTGTGAGACAGGAACTTGAAAGGCAGAGCTTACTCAAATATCCGTCCCCTCGTAGTCTGAAGTGTTGACTAAAGGCGATAAAATGATATATTGTCAGAAAAGATGACTTTATTGTCATGCCATTCCTTCCAGTTCTGGTGTTTTGGAATTTGGTAGATCTAAGGGCTCTGTTCATGAAGAATTAAATGGTTGTAACCTAGCAACTTCTGAGCTCCCTCCTTCCCTCCCTTTCTCCCTCCCTCCCTCCTTCCCCTCCCTCCCTCTAGACAGATCTAGTGACACATGAGACGTTAGTTTCTGCCTTCTCTGTGGACCCTTTCCAGCTTCAGTACGAGCATCTGGACGGGCAGCAGATGGAGCTGCAGTAGGATTGGTGTCAGACACCTGGCAGCTTGTAAAGCTCTTGGTCTCATTACAGCAATCCTTGTTACTAGAACTGCCAGAGAATGTACAAAATAAAGACGGCTAATAGAGAGGAAAAGCCAGCCATCCTTTTCCATGATCTGCTGTGAGAGTTCTAGGCGCATGCTCAAAACTGCCAAGAACAACAGAGACGTTGGCATTGTGGCTCAGTTGCCAGTGCTTGCCTAGCATGCACGGCTAAAGTTCAGTCCCCAGCACTGATAAGACAGTCACAGGGCGCTTAGGGAAAAAACAACACAACAAACTAATTCTGATACATTTAAACTGATCTGTCTTCTAGAAAGTGAAAGGAACCCATCCCCCCCTTTCAGATGGGACCCAAATACTTGATAAATATGTATGCTCTCCTGCTGGCCTTCAAAGGGACTTACACCTCCCTGCCTCTTGCTTGGCTGAGTTTTTGTTTTTGGATAGAATGAAGCAGTGGGATTCAGTATCAGACACTTGAGTGCGTTGTCCATTATTTGCACGA
This sequence comes from Cricetiscus sungorus, assembly GCA_030556225.1. Classification (NCBI taxonomy): domain Eukaryota; kingdom Metazoa; phylum Chordata; class Mammalia; order Rodentia; family Cricetidae; genus Cricetiscus; species Cricetiscus sungorus. The sequence goes on along the minus strand of JANBXA010000069.1, from coordinate 90,670,259 downwards.
ACGCTCAGACACAGAACGTATAAAATCACCAGAAACTCTGCCGGATGACCTGATGACGAAAGGACTGTGTGAGCTGTGGACAGCAGTCTTCAGGGGCAGGGCTGTGTTGTCGGTGGAGGGACTGTGACAGCAGCTGATCCGTGGGCTCTGGGGTCAGATCCGAGTTCCTATCTGCATCGTTCATGTACAGGCTACCTGGCCTCCCTGGAAGAACCTTCATTACTTCTTTCTTCTTGTTGTGTCATTTTATTTATGTGTCTCTCCATGTGTGCACAGCACAGCTCATGAATGGAAGTCACAGGACTTCCGTCCCAGCTTCGCAGGACTCCCTGCCATCACATAGGTCTCGGGGGTTGAACTCAAGTTGTCAGGCTTGGTGGAAAGTTCTTTACCCGTTGAGCCATCTTGCCAGCCCCGAAGAACTTTAGATTCTTCATCTGTAGAGACAGGTTGGTGCTGTCCACTTTACAAAACCTTGAAGATGCAGTTGCCTTAAATGTCATGAGTTCTGCTCGTGATAAAAATTTAATCAGTTGTGTTCTCTTTGGTTTGAGACAGTATCTCATAATATAGCTGAGGCTGGCCAAATGTGTAGCCAAGGTTAGCCCCAAACTTCGTGTCTTAGTCTCTTAAGTCCTGGGGTTACAGTGTGTACCACCATGCCCAGTATAAATTGTATTCTTTGTTGCAAGAGAAATTAACTCATTCTTCTAAAATGTGTATGGTTACATAAAGGACACAATGAAGAGTTATTGGGCATTTGTACACCATGGTGGTGCATTGGTTTACTGCGTGTGGCATCTGTGTTCTAGAGGGGGAAAGTGATGGTGTGTATCACGGGTGATGGGACTAAGTAAACGCGGAAAGAACAGCAGCACTCTAGGCAGAGCTAACACAGGTGCCACAGAGGCCGGTGGCTGGAGAAGCAGGGAGTTTCCCGCCACCGAGTTCCAGTCCTGGGAAGAGGTATTTCCTGTGTTTGCTGTGTTTTGTAGAGATGAGAGTCGTGGCTCTGTTGCCAGGTGGGCCTTGAACTTGTAAGTTCTCCTGCCTCCCGTGTGTTAGGGTCTTAGGTTTGCCTCACGGTACCCACTGTCCCCACCTGAGTTTTCAAAGACAAGGTCTCACCACAGCCTGGGATGACTGCCTTAGGAGCCATGTGCCACCACTTTCCGCTGAGGATGGTTCTTTAACGATAGGATGTAAGGCCGAGCATAGAAATAATGCACAGTTTTTGTTGTTAAGTATGAACTTGTCACACATGGCAGAGAGAGCACTAAGAATGCTGTGTTCTTTGTGTGGAGGGAATGCTGAGGGGGCAGTCTAGTTCCTTGGGGATAGAAGGGAGACTGCAAAGACTGAACTGGGAAAGGCAGTTGGAGAGAGATGCTTTGGAATGTCAAGTGAACCTCATGCATTTCACTTGGTTATGGTTAAGCTTGAGCTGCTTGTCAGACATGAAACATACATACACACAAACGTACATGTGTGCAAGCACATTTATACATACGATTGTACATGTTGGTTTGAGCCAGAAAGATTTAGTCCTATTTCTGTGGAATGTAGACATTACTTAATGGTTATAAATGTCTGTCTGTCTGTCTGTCTGTCAGTTCACCCAGCTCCCCTTGCTGAGTACTAGGCTCACAGGCATGTGCTCCCACCACACCTGGCTTACAGTGAAACCACAGAGCTAGAATGATACCCAAGAGGACACGGGGCTGGAGTGCGGCTCTGTGGAAGAGCCCCTGCAAGTGTGAGGCCTGGACTAGGCCCTCGCGGGAGACAGGCAAGGATTTACAGGGCACACCTTGAGGACCTTGGAATGCTGGGCGTGTCAGGAAAGGCCAGAGGCGGTGTTGCCACGGGGTAGGCCTCCTGCCCTTATGTCAGGCTCGTCATACAAAAGTGGACCCTGTGACTCCTCAGTGCCTCATCCCAGCGTCCCTCGAAGCACAGGTTTCTAAGATGCAGGGAAGCACTTTGCAAGTGTAGTGGCCCTCGTGTTGATTGTGGTCTGGGTTCCTAGGTTACTGATGAGGGTTACTCCTTTCACCACTCACTACAGTCCATGTACTCTGTATGCCTGAGTGCAAACTGTGCAGTCAGTGTCTCCCAGAAGGCAAGAGTTGGACTGTCAGTGCCCACATGACAGCTCACACCGTCTTCTGGGCCCCATGGGCATGTGGTGCACAGACATCCGTGCAGGTAAAACACTCATATATAAAGAAATTAAATTTAAAGATTGTTTCTCTTTAAAAATGTTATGTGTGTTGGTGTTTTGCCTGGTGTGTATCTGCGAGGGTGTTGAATCCCCTAGGGGTAGAGTTACAGGCATTTGTAAGCTGAGCTGCTATGTGGGTGTTGGGAATTGAACCCAGGTCTTCCGGAAGAACAGCAGATACTCTTCACTGCTGATCCATCTCCCCAGCCCCTAAAAAAAGAAAAGAAAAATCAGAAGCTCTGTTGTCAGGGAAGCCAGAGTGACGTCCTCTTTGCCACTGCTTTTAGAGTCCGCCTGGTGTCACATGTTTATGGGTGAGCAGTAGGGGCACACTTTGACCAGATGAGAAAATTTAGTTGAGGCAACATGCTTAAGATCCTTGAGAACAGGTTTCTTGACTGTTGAATTAGACAACTAAATCTGTGCAATGGAAAATAATTTCCCCGTTCCCTAAGAGCCCATTTTGTGGCAAGGATAGGTTATGAACTGTGCTTCCTGGACACGCCCGTGGGACTTGTAAGGGGAAGCAGTGACTGCTGGTTCTGTTGGGCACACAGGGCAGTCACATTATGGCTTCCCTCGTGTCTTTTATTGTCTGCTCACATGGCTCTGTCCATCCCCTAGACTTACTATTCTCTTCCTCTATCCCCCATACAGGGAACCTTCAGCATTTAACTGAGGTACTTTATTTAGTCGTCAGCAGTTGTCACATTAGTAATTGGGTGGGCCCAACTGGAGGTGGGGGGCTGTCCTGCCCTTTTGAAGATCAGCCCCCACACCCCTGCACTTAGATACCCACGCTGGAGCTCAGGCATCTGGCTGGATCAAACTCAGACGTTTGGTGTGCGTGGGAGCACGTGTAGCTTTAGAGTTTAAATTCAGGACGTAGCCTCTGCACCTGATGGCCATAGAGTACTCTTTGCAGCAGACAGAACTTCTGTTCCTGTTCCTTTTATCTTCACACCCAACAGTTTACACGGCTTGTAAAGTGAGAATTATTCAGTACTTGTATCTGTGGCATTTTGGTCAAATCATGTGTTTAAAAATATCTGCAGGCGTCCATAGGAATGCTTCCTGACTCCTGTGTGTTCTGAGTGACTTAGCAGTGAGTGAGTGAGTGAGTGAGTGAGTGAGTGAGTGAGTGAGTGAGTGAGTTGGATCTTGCATTCTTGGCAAGGATGATGTCTCTGCTAAGGGGTAAAATTTGGTTCGTAGATTTTGGGGGTGGGAAAAATGATTCATAAATAAAATAAGATATATTATAGCATGCAGACAGGTACGTAGTATATTTTTGATATCTGATTTTTATAAGAGATGGTGCACATATTTAATTCCAACAGTCAGGAGGTAGAAGAAGGCAAATCTCTGTTAGTTAAAGGCCAGCCTGGTCTACATAACAAGTCTCGGGCTAGCCAGGGCTACATAGTGAAACTCTATCTTGAAAATTAAAACAAAGGAGTAGCTCAGTGGTTAAGAGCATGACTACTCATCCAGAGGACCTGGGTTCAGTTCCCAGCACTCACATGGCGGCTCACAACTGTAACTCAAAGATCTAGCACCCTCACACTGATAAATGTTCAGGCAAAACACCAATGCACTAAAAGTAAATTAAAAATTTTTTCTAAGTACATTTAAAAGGGGGGGAAGATAGAAAATGAGTCCTGGTGATATGCATGACATGGAGGGAGAGGCTAATCTCTGCCTGCAGTGACGTGCCAGCTTACACAGTGACGAGAAAAATCTTTGGGGAAGTGTGATGGGATATGAGACATGGAAACTGTTCCTAACTTTGTCTAGGCGATAATCCCAGCCTTAATCGAGACAAACAAGTGTGTGTGTGTGTGTGTGTGTGTGTGTGTGTGTGTGTGTGTGTGAGAGAGAGAGAGAGAGAGAGAGAGAGAGAGAGAGAGAGAGAGAGAGAGAGAGAGAGAGAGAGAGAGAGACTACTTGTAGGGTGGTTGTGAATGTGTAGGGAGGTCTGAAAACTTTCAGGATTTATTTCTCAACCTTTCTCCATGTTGGCCATGTTGGTTCCAGGGGTTTGAACCATCTCCCCAGCCTCTAATTTTGTAATCTTTCTTCTTCCATGACATAGCCATTCACTTGTGTCCTGGCTTAACAATTTACTCTGTTTTCCTCCTTGAAATAAAAGTATTTATTTACTTTTATGTGTTTGTCTGGTACCTGTGGAGATTGGAGGAAGGTAAGGGATCCTCTGAGACTGGAATTGTAGGCAGGTGTGAGCTGTGTGTTGGTGCTGGGAACTATCCCTGGTCATCGAGAGAAGAAGGCTCTCCAGCCTCCACCCCGTTTTAAATGGAGCTGGTTAACAAAACTTTGGTTTTTAGCCATGGTCTGATCAGGTAAGTTCTGGCCTCAGACTCAGCCTTCCTGCTGCAGACTCCTGGGCAGGACGTACGTGCTTCATGTGGGTATGTTTATACATGTGTGTGAAGTGGTCATGCATGCACGGGCCACATGTTGTGCTGTAGGTATTGTCTACTCACTGTGTTGTTGTTTAGATTTTTGTGAAGGTTCTTTAAAACACTTTTCTAGGTTTTTTATTGTGAGCGTATGAGTGCTTTTGTTAGAATGTATGTCTGCGCCACAGCGGTCAGAAGAGGGTGTTGAACCCCTGGAACTGGAGTATGGGTAGTTGTGAATCCGTGTGGGTGTTTCTCAGTGAGAGCAAGACAACCATGTCCTCAGCCCCGAGGTTTAATTATGGTGTGGGTGGCATGTCGTCTGTGCACCGCATGCAGTGTCCAGGGAGGCCAGAGGGAACTGGTTGTTAGCTGCCATGTGGGGGCCTGTGAACCCTGGGGTGTGTGGTGGTGAGCTTAAAGGTTCCGATAATTATTCCAAACATAAAAACGGCTTCCTGTGGCCGGGTTTGTTTCTAAGGCAGCTGAGGTAGAGAGACTGGAAGGTGATGGTCAGCATTGACTGTTGAAACCATGTGCCTGAGGTTAAACTGGAGGCATTTTCTCAGCTGTGTGAATGAAAACCAGGTGGGTGTCAATGTTGAGGCTTTTACATTTGCCCTACCCTAAGGTGGCATGGTCATGCGCTCATTTACATTGTGTGTGCGTGCGTGTGTGTGTGTGTGTGTGTGTGTGTGTGTGTGTGTGTGTGTGTGTGTGTGTGTGTGTGTGCGCGTGCGCGCGCGCTGTCTGTAACTGAGACTGGTCTTGAACTTGTGGTGACCCAAGACATTATACACCACACCTGAAAACTACAGTAGCCTGAGAATATATTGCCAGGAGGAAAAAAAAAAACAACGACCATTTGAAATCCTAAAAATCACAAAGGCTATCCAATAAAGGAAGCACAATTTTAAGACCAGATTAACTTTGTCCCCTCTTAGTGCTGTAGGCTGTAAGCTTGATGAAAGTTGAACTGTCTTCTAAAAATAGACATTCACGACACAAGCCCCTTTTGCTATGTGGGGGGGGTCGCAGAGGCAGGGTGATTCTATTCTAAGCACTGACACACTAGAGTCACACCCTAGTTGATGTCTGACCCTTAGGATTTGGGCAAGTACTTGTCATTTGGGTCAGGAGAACGGATCGCCGATGCCAGCCACCCTTTGCTTTTCAGGCCGTGTGGATACTGCTCTGTTGAGCCTACTGAAGCGTGGCAGGGCAGGCGTTTCCTTCGGATAGACACAAGATCGGGATACTGTTGTGGTCCAGAATTGAGGGCCTAACGTACCAGTGTTTGCATTAACACCTCCTGTTATTAGCGTTTCTAATCCCTGTCTTCTCTGTGGGCTGTGACATTTCTGTGTAACCAAAGTGCTGATTTTCTGCACTGTGCAGTGTGTGGGTGCTTAGAGAGAACTCTAGGCTGAGCTGAGAGGCTTGTTGTCTTTGGTGGGACGTGCCAAGTGCAGTGCTGGTGCTTCTCTGCTGTGCCTGCCCCCAGCCCTGTCAGGATCTTTATCCTTTCCCAGCTTCTGGCCCTGCAGCTGCCTACGAGGGCCCTAATTGTGGTAATTAGGACTGCCTCCACTTCAGCAGCAAAAGGAAGGGTAATTTGACCTGCCTGGTGGTGGTTCTGTTTGTCTCCAGCCCTGTTGGAGATGCTCAGAGAATTGGTTGTTACAGCCTGGATTTCCATGCCCATCTTCTTCATGAGCAGGGTCTGTGTCCGTGGTCTCCATGCAAGCGTGGACGTAGAGGAAGAATGTGTGACAAGAGAAACATGAATTAGGGATGCTAGTTAAAGTGGAACATTCCAGAGGTAGTCAGTCTGAAGGCATTTCAGAGTTCGTAGCATCTTTTTTAATTAGTTATTTAAAAAGCAGTGTGGGGCTGGAGAGACGCCTCAGTGGTTAGGAGCGCTGTTTTGCAGGGGACCTGGGTTTATTTCCAAGCCCCCACATGAAGGCTCCTAACTATTCCTAATGCCAGTTCCAAGGGCTCTGGTGCCCTTGTTTGACCTCCTCAGGCACCATGAATACACGCCGTGCACATGCAAGCAAAGCATTTATGCACATAAAATAAATCAATTTTAAAAAATAAGTATGGGAGGAGTGGGCAGGCTCCAAGGTCGCACCCCTCCTTGAATGGTTGCCACAGAGGAGCCGTTTCCTTTAGTGCTATAGGCCCTGTGGAGGTGCCAGGGTTCCTGTGAATAACCCTAGTGAAACTCACCCCACCCCACCCCCCAGGAAGAATGAAGGTGGGGTTGGGGTTGGTGTATCGTGTTGCTGGGAAGAGGAGAGCTCATCTGAGAGCTGCCTAGTGTAGCTGAGCAAGTCAGTGAGGCAGCATCTCGGAGCTCCGCTGCACTCCTGCCTCCAGGTACCAGGCCTGCCTCGGCCGCCCTTCATGATGCTCCCTCTCCTACCCAGATTGCTTCTGGCCACTGTTTTGTCAATACAAAAGGAAAACAGACTAGGACAATGGAGCAGAAAAGGAGGGTCAGCGGGCATGGGTGTATGTATGTGTTATGTATGTGTCTAGTGCCCTGAGGAGGGTGTCGGATCCCCTGGAACTGGAGTTACAGACAGTTGTGAACCGCCGTGTGGGTGCTGAGAACAAACCTGGGTCTCCTGGAAGAGCAGCCGGTGTTCCCAACCCTGAGCCATGTCTCTGGCCCTGAGATTTCTCTCCTGCCTAGTTTGCTACAGTGGCTTTTAATCAACCACCTGGGCCTCCTGCTGCCCTCCTGTCCCCTGAGGTCTGTGGGCCATACACCAGCCAGAGCCATCATAAACCCGAGTCCTCTTCTGCCTTTTCAAGCCTGCTCGCCGAGGTCTAGTTCCCTGGCTCCCTGGCTCCCCGGCTCCCCGGCTCCCCGGCTCCCAGGTTCCACTCGATGCCCAGCTTCCTGGGATTTAGCATCTCAGTCTTTAAGCTGTGCAGGGAGAGGGGTGTCTCTCAGTGGGAGAGTACGGAGTGTACAGTACATCTTGCTAAACCTTCTTGCCCAGGGACCTTTACTTAGGCTCTCCCTCCCTTGTGACCTTTCTCTTTGCTCTCACTTGGATTCTCTGTCCTCCTTGGCAAACCTAAACTAGGGAGATCCTCACAGTTACTGCCCTGACAGACTTCTGACCCCGTCTGTGTGTGTGTTAGGTCTGCCCAGAATGCTCTCACTGCACCTGGCCTCCTCATCGCAGAGCTCAGTATGCCTGAAGCTTTCTGTTTTCTGTATTACTAATTATTGCTTGGGAGGTGGTGTGTGGGTGTGTTGTCAGAGAGCTCACCCTGTGCCGGCTCCCTTCGTGTACGTTTCACGGGATTGAGCTACAGGTCCCGGGCCTCTTGCACAGTGAACGAACATTTATTCTGACCTTCCCCCCTCTCTATCTCTCCCCCTCCCCCTCCTCTGAAGTTATTGTTTTAAAAGTTTTATCTATATATGTGTATAGATGTTTTGCCTTTATGTATGTCTGTGCACCAGATGTGTGCCTAGTGCCCTCAAAGCCATTAACAGAGTTTCAGATGCCCTGGGAATTGAACCCAGGTCCTGCAGAACAACAGCCAAATTATTTTTGTTGGTTCACTACCAGTTTCTAATGAGCCCTGTCTAAATAACTTTCCATGGAGTAAGTGTGTGTGCGCTCGCGCGCGCGTGCACACACACATGCTGCATTGTGCGTGTCTGTCCGAGGACAGCCTGCAGGATGCCCTTTTCCTTCCACCATGTGGGTCCTGGGGATGAAGCAAGCCTTTGGACCTGACTGAAAACACCTTTACCGCAGAGCCGTGTCGCTGCTCTCATATGCCTTTCTGTGTCACTGACTTGATTTGTTTTCCTGTTTGCCTATGTCATTACCGGGAAAGGCCCTCTGAATGAAATGAGCTCCTTTATCCAGACCAGGGTGCAGGAAACGGCGCCTTGAAGTTTTCAGGGCTGTAGGTTCCTCGGCCTTTGGTGCAGGAATGGTGGCTTGTCAGTGGCCCCTGCACAGTGGAGTGACATTGCCAGCTGATCATTTGAGAGATGGCTGTTTGATGCAGCCACAGCCAGCTGTCCAAAGTCAGTTAGTTAGCATTTGTCACTGAAACCTTGCACGGCTCCATCACAGCAGGGCTGGGCAGCCAGCCTGGCAGAGAGCAGCTAGCAAAATGTGGACAAACAACTCTGTCTTCTTTTCCTTCTGCCCAGTTAAAGCTCTAGAGCAGTGGCTCTCAGCCTGTGGGCCACAACCCCACAGAGGTTGAGTATGGGATAGTTACGCTACAGTTCATAACGGCAGCAATGAAATCATTGTATGGTTGGGGTCACTACAGCGTGAGGCACTGCATTAACGGGTCACGGCATCAGGCAGGTTGGAACCGCTGCTCTAGAGGGACGACCACTTTGCTTCCTGCGCCCTCGCCCACCGAGCCACCACTCTCCCTCCATTTGGACTGTCTACCTTATGTCGTTCTGCAGACATGAGCTGAGCTTTCCATGTTAACCATGGAGCTGATTGGAAACATTAATGTGAGTTCATGCTCAACTCGTGTTCAGCAGTTCCCTTATCTCATTTTTTACCTCTAAGGGTGAGGACTGGCTTTTCTTCTTCCTTTATTCCCATTTCAGCTTGAACAAATTCTCTCAGCGTGATGGACAATCAAATATTAACTAAAGTGTGGTTAAAGGAGATAGCTAATGCAACTCATTATGGCAGTCCTGTACCCTCATCCACTTACCAACTCATCTTTTTTTTTTTTTTTTAAAGAGGTGGGACTAGGGGCTGGGAAAATGCACCCGTGGTACAGTGCTTGCCTGCCCTGAACACAAAGGGGACCGGAGAGGGAAGGTGATGCCCCTCTGACCAGGTGGCCCGGACTGTCCTTGAACTCCTGGGTGTCATCAGTTTTCCCGTCTCCCGCCCAGGTGACAGTGCTCTGTTGGAAGTTTGGGGTAGGATATGGGAGCTTGAGAGTCTCAGCTCTGCTCAGAACCACGCCTGTTGACAGCTTGGGTCTTGGAGTTAGTGGCCACCCTGGGGAACAGAGAAAGACCCCTGTTTGGGGAAGGGGGGGTCCTGTTAAAGCTTCTCTTACAGTTTTCTCTAGAAGTAACAGCAGAAGTTGAAGACTTACCCTGCCCTGTAGCAAACTTTACTCCATGCCTGGCAGGAAACACGTGCTTGCACAGGGTTACTCTAGAAACCAGGGGGAATTGAGGACATAGGCAGGGGAATCGGGAAGCGTCATCCGACCCAAAGAAGAGAAGGATTTCGACCTTCAGTTGGGGTGGGGGAAGCACCCCACATGGCACAAAACCTTCCTTAGGGAAGGAGCCCCAAGATGGACACAGCTGTCCCCTGGCCCCACTGCAGGCCTCTGTACTGGATGAGAACATTTGGGACCTGGAGTAGGGGAGCCTGTTTGTGGTCCATATAGACCCAGGGCACAAGAAAGAAGCAGAGGGAGAGGGTTGCCACCTGCTGCCTATCTGTAGAAATAGTTTTTATGTAAACCTAGATCATTTGACACTGGACACTGAGTGTGTGTGTGAGAGACAGAGAGAGACAGACAGACAGACAGACAGACAGACAGACAGACAGGGGGGGGCTGTGCACAACTTGTAGGAATCATTTCTCTTCTACCACGTGGGCTTGGGACCAGGCGCAGGTCATTAGCTTGGGGGCAGGTGCCTTTGTTTACAAGCCGCTTCACCAGCCCTGTCTGTGTGTAAAATAGCTTTTCATTCACGGTGCACTAAGGGACGCTGCCTGTGACTGTAGAGCAAGCTTTGTTGCTCTCTGCTGTCTGCTTCTTTGAGGCAGCGTCTCACCGTGTCCTCCCTGGATCCCTGGGGCTCACAGAGATCCATCAGCCGCCCCTGCCCCTGCCCCTGCCCCTCCAGTGCTGGGATTATTAATGCATGGCCAGAAAACGGCAGTAACTGAAAGGGAAGCCACTTCCCATGCCCTTTTGATTCTCCCGCTCTCAAGTGTGCCCCCAGTGTCCCCAGCCTGATGCGCTGTCTTCTCCTGTGACTGTAGAGCCTCCCCGTTCCTCTCACCGCTAAATCAGTGTTTGAGGATGCAAAGCTGACGGCACTCTGGGTGACTTCTGAGATGGAACTCTCGTTTGTGTGCTGTAGTCTGCCGTCCTTGGTCTGTTGGCAGCTCGTCCACTAGTCTTTCTTCACGGCCCCATACTTAACCTAACCGTGGCCCGCACTTGCACTAGGGTTCCGTCTCTCCCTGTTCACTGTCTGCAGTCACCTGCACCCTAGGAGAGGGTAGGCACCCATCAGCGGCCCTCTTTGGTTAGCATGTGACCACAGTAAACCTACACTAATTTGGCAGTATGCAATCCTGCTTCAGCAATAGCCCAGGCTAGCCTGGGATTTACAACTCTGCTCCAGTTCTGGGTGTGGAACTACCTTTTGCTGTTGATCTGAAGGGAACCGAGGGGCAGGTCTGGTTGTCAGGTCTGAGAATGCATGCTGCCTTACCTCAGAGTCGTGGTGGCTTTGTGTTTTAAAACAGAAGGTTTTGCATAAGATGAAAAGCCTTGTGGTTGGGAGCAAGATGAAAAAGAACAGTAGCTAAAAAATATGCGTTCAAAGCCAGGTGGCACGCGCCAGTAGGCCCAGCACTCGGGTGGCAGAGGCAGATGCATCCTTGTGAGCTGGAGGCCACCCTGGTGTACAGAGCGAGCTCCAGGGCAGCCAGGGCTACACAGAGAGACCTCGTTTCAAAAAAAAAGAAGAAGGAAGGAACTGTTAAAGTCCTGTAGTTTATTGGTAGTTCCGCCAGTTAGGAAGTTAGTTCAGGAAACTTAACCTGGTTAGCGGCTGCTCAGTTTGGCCAAGAGAACAACCTGTCCCACACTTGCTTGACAGCAAGCTGAGTGTGTGCACATGTCTTCCACTCACCAGCTTTGCATGGCCAGAGCGTCCTCCAGTTCCCTCACAGCCCTTAAGCCAGCTATATATATGGTCTTCCTTAGCGTGTTTAACCCTACCATGGCGCCCATTAGTGCACCTGGAAGTTTGTCTGACTAGAGCCTGGGACGGTGTCCCTTGTGGTGCTGTGGTCGCGTTGAAGCTGTCTAGTATAAGCTGCGGTAAATAAGGAAGGGTTGACTCTCAAACTCTCCTTCCGTGCTGGGCACTGATTGCAGGGCCTTGAGCATGCCGGTCGGCCAGCCCGCCGCTGACTGTGTGTAGTCCCAGCGCGGGGTGTTCCTGATGCACACCTTGTCTTAAACTCGCTGGTGTGTCTGTGTGCTGCTGCTCCCTCCTTGTTGCCCTGTTGTGAGAGCTGCCCTGCCTGAGTGACTACCTGGCCTTTCAGGATTTAAAAAACAAAAAACAACCACCGAAGACATTTGCTTTGAGTGGAAAGCCTTTTGTACCCTTTGTAAACACTCTTTCCTGTCTGTGTTAACTCTGTGCCTTTGCTCTGTGCACTAATAGCATTTTCCTGCTTTGTCCAGTGGAGCAGTGAGCGTCCTTTCTAAGTGACAACTGAGCCGGGAGGGATTGAGGAAAATATGGGCTTAGTTTTTAGCACTACACTTTCTCGGACAAAGAAATACTCTGCGATACTCTGTGATTTGGTGACCTTTTTCTTTTTTCCTATTAGATTTATTTTAATGATACCCTAAAACTCAGATGGGAGGTCAGTGGGGCCTCTGTGCTCAGCAGCTGTGAAAGAGAGGCCCTAGGCCTGCCTGAGGCAGGTCACTGCAAGAAGGAACTCATGGGGAGAGGGCCCTAAGGCCCCCTTACATTTCTTTATATAAAAGCTGCATAAGGGGGCCCCCAAGAGTGAGTGACACACAAGCCATCCCAGGCAGCTCAGGGTTAAAGGGATTGCATGTTGGCAGCAAGAATATGTTGTCAATGCCCTAACCATCTCCCTCTCCCTCTCCCTCTCCCTCTCCCTCTCCCTCTCCCTCTCCCTCTCCCTCTCCCTCTCCCTCTCCCTCTCTCTCTCTCTCTCTCTCTCTCTCTCTCTCTCTCTCTCTCTCTCTCTCTCTCTCTCTCTCTCTCTCTCTCTCTCTCTCTCTCTCTCTCTCTCTCTCTCTCTCCCCTCACACACACACACTGCACATACACACTCACGCACATGCGCGCACACACACCAGCTTTCCCTCTCTTTACAGTCTGCAGCTAGAACCTGAGGAGAGGGGACTTCATGTTCTCCCCACGTCTTCTCCCTTCTGTGTGGTCTGAAGTTGATGGTCGGCACTCTGGGGTGCAGGCAGGGCCTGGCATCCGCTTTCTCAGTGATCTTACAATGATGGCGACTTCTTAGTTGTTCACCTTCTGACATCTTTGAACTTTTTGGTTTTGGTTTTGGTTTGTTTCCCTTGGTTTTTCAAGACAGGCTTTCCCCTCGTAGCCCTGGCTGTCCTGGAATTTGCTCTGTAAACCAGGCTGGCCTCTAACTCACACAGATCTGCCTGTCTCTGCCTCCCTCGTGTTGGGATTAAAAGCCTGCACCACCACTGCCTGGCTGACTTTGAGCTAAGCTTCTTAAGGTGGCCCTGCGTTTTAGAGATGCCAGTGTGGCTTTGGGCCCCTAATGTGATGGCTTTGGGAGCATGTTTGTTTCTACATCAGTCTTGTTCCAATTCAGTGAAAGAGTAAAAACTCCCAAGTCTTCCAGACTATTGTTAAAAGTGTTGGAAGAATTGTAGCTGTAAAAATAAAACTGTACGGAGTGGGGTATAACACTGTGGCAGGTCACTTGCCCAGCCTGCACAAACTTTAGTCCACAGTCACAGCTTACACATGCAGGAAGAGGGTGGCATCTTCAGGTCTCCAGGAAGCATCCAGCCCCAAGACGGAAGTGGGATTAGACCTGTGGTAGAAACCGACAGACTTCGTCTCTCCTAAACCACACAAAGCATTGCCTCCCTTACCCAGGTCATGGGCACGTGTCCCTCCATGCTCACGTGTCCGTTTTGAGACCTTTCTGGCTTAGAGACAGTGCATACAAGCAGCCTTATGACATGCTTGCTTGTCCTCCCATTTCGAGGAACACTGTGGCCGATTACCTGACTTTCTTCCTTTATTTTGCCTCCCCTTCTTTGGAACGAATTCAGGGTGATCTGTCTGTCCTCTTCCTAGGACCTAAAGAGGTTCTGCTAGCTGTGGTGGTTCACAGAGCTGTGTGTGCCTGCACTGGGGAGAATGAGGCAGGAATGTCACAGTGAGTTCAGGGCCAGCCTGGGCTACATAGCTCTGCTGCGGTGGGCATCCCTCAGAACAAAGCCCGTATTCTAGCCACTACCTCAGAGTGCAGCACGCCATTCTGAGAGGAACCCAGTTGAGAATTGGGACTTGAGCTAGCTCGGACACTGGCAGGTTGGTTTGGGAGCAGCCAAGACCGCCAGTACACACAAAGTACTGGTGGATGAGACAGACATTCTAAGGGATTGTTGTTACTGACTGGTCCTCCACTAACTGCTTATAACTAGGCTCAGGGAGGGTAGCTAATGTTTTATGAGCTCAGAAATGAATCTGGAAAGAGCTGGCTAGAGGAGGAAAGCATACCATAGGACAGGGTTGGGGTGCTGTGTGGCTGCTGAGTTAACTGGTTTGCCTGAACTGAGGGTTTATTTAGAGAGGTTTCTGTTGCCGTGAAGAGACACCATGACCAAGCAAGCATTTAACTGGGCTTGTTTACAGTGTCATCTGACAAGACCCCACTTCCTAACCCTTCTCAAGTAGTACCACTCTCTGAAGACTAAGCATTCAAATATATGAGCCTATGTGGGCCATTCTTGGGGGGGGGGAGGTTGGTTTTTCAAGACAGGGTTTCTTTTTGTAACAGCTCTGGCTGTAGAAATCCCTCCTGCCTGAGGGCTGGGAGTAAAGGAGTGCACTGCCACTACCATACCCCCCTCCACCCCTCTCCATCACCCCCCACCCCCACCCCCGCTCTGGGGCCAGTCTTACTCAAATTACCACAACAGACAGAATAATTTGAACTCACAAGGTTGTGGTGATATATTATTTATGATTTATTAAAGATTGCCTGAGGATTCAGAAAAGCAAAGCCAGCCTCAAGCTATAGAGATCAGGCAGTGGTGGTACGCACCTTTAATCCCAGCAACCAAAAGCTAGGAGGTAGTGGTATACACCTTTAATTCTAGGACTCAGGGTTAAGAAGTATGGATCTCTTTGAGTCCAAAGTCACCCAGATCTACCCAAGATTGATCCAGGCCTAAAGAGAAACAGCTCGCCAGGCAGTGGTGGCACACGCATTTAATCCAAGCACTTGGGAGGCAAAGGCAGGCAGATCTCTTGAGTAAGAGGCTAGCATGACCTATACAGCTAGTTCTAGGAAGCCAGGGCCATTACACAAGGAATCCAGTCTGGAAAAACAAAACAAAAATGTTTAATAAAACATCATAGTTTAGGGAGAAAATCCTCCATAGTTATATGCAATTTTATCAACACCAAGATCAGAACAGGGTTTTTTTGTTCGTTTTTGTTTTAATTTCATGAAGTGCATGGTCTGACTAGGACGTGGCTCAGCATGGTCTCACTGAGTTGTGGCCTTGCAGCTATCCTGAGCCGTTCAGAATTGTACCCTGCAGGACAGACTAGAGGTGTTGGCCTTTGTGTGTTTATTAAGCAGATGGAGGCTTCTGTGGAACCAGGAACCTTCTTTACCCAGTATCTCTTAAGTTCATAATTTCCTGATGTTTCTTAGTGAGCCAGGATGCTGTGGATTCTGCCTGAGCCTTTAAGCCCAGCACCTAGGGCAGAGTCAGCAGGATCTAGAGTTCAAAGCCTATGAATGGGACATAGCAAGACTGTCTCCAGAAAAAAAGAGTGGGGAAAAGGAAAGAAAAAAACAGAAAGACTCATAATGGCCTATCTGCAGTGTGGGTGTTTTTCATGGCTTGGCACACAGGATGGCAGGCAGCTTAGCCAAGATGATTCTCATGCCGAGCAAACCTGCACCAGATGGACGTGGTGATGGCAAGGCAGTTACTCAGAGGGCTGGTAGTGAGTAGTGTGGCTCAGGCCTGAGTCAGTCCCATGCAGGCAGCAGGCTGATGAGTATCCTCATCGTTTCTATGTAATAATTGACAGCAGCGGGAAGGAACTAACTCTAAATAGCTCTCAGGACTTTTACCCTTGTGAGGAGCCAATGGGGTTTGCTTTTAAGGCTTCAAATCTTTAAAAGATGTATTTGTTTTCTTCTGTTGAAAGTATATGGTAGATGTGGCTGGAGTGATGGCTCAGTGGGTCCGAACACTTGCTATGCAAGCTTAAGGACCTCAGTTCAAATCCCCAGCACCCACATAAAAGATAATTAGGCATGGACCTGCTGACCTGCCAGCCAGTGTACCCAGGATTGTATGCTTCTGATTCAGTGGGAGAGCCTGTCTTAAAGTAGTAAGGTGACAGGGATAGAGGAAGACACTGATCCCCTCCTGGCTTCCACATGCCTTTGAGTGGGAACAAATGTGTGCGGGAGCCACACATGCACTCATATCCAAGTGTCTCTAGATGTCATGGTATTCAGTATTCTCTTGAGGTTGTTTAATTGGTTGGCTTGTCAGTACCTGGATGGAGCTTCTGATGTTAAAATTCTGCAATTCAAGGACCAGCTGTACATTATATTTTAGTTTTTATAGATTAAGAGTTTAATTCAATGACTAGCTGTACATTATATTTTTAGTTTTTATAGATTAAGAGTTTAAGTGGTGTTTGATTTGGTTTGGTTTTTTGAGGCAGGGTTTCTCTGTGTAATCCTAACTGTCTTGAAACTCACTCTGTAGATCACAAAGTCACAGAGACCCTTCCTGCCTCTACCCTCAGTATGGTTGGGATTATAGTCAGAGGCAGGAGGATATCTGTGAGTTTGAGGCCAGCCTGGTCTAGAGCGAGTTACAGGTCAGCCAGGACTGCACAGAGAACCCTGTCCTGAGCCGCACTCCCAAGGAACTGTTACTTGATACACAAATTCTCTTACAGAGATTGTTTCATAGGTTGGTTAGATTTCGAGCAAGCTTTCAGTTAATCTGTTTATGTATTAAGGCATCTGAGTCGCACCGTGTATGTGTAGCGGTCAAGTCCGAGACATGAGAGTTCTCTCTTCCAGCAGAGGGCCCTGAGGACAAAACTCCGGTCATGAGGCTTGGCTACAAGTGTCTTTACCCACTGAGCTATCTTGCCGGCCCAGTTCTAGCCTTTTTGCTTCTTTGTGTTGTTTTTTGAGACAGAGTTTCTCTTTGTAGCCCTGGCTCTTTTGTAACTCACTATGTAGACCAGGCTGTCCTGGAACCCGGAGCCACCACTGCCCAGCCAGTCCTGACTTTGATTGTGGTGTCATGACTGAATCTCCACAAACGACACTTAAATAAGCAGCAGCAGGGACACACAGGAACCCAGCACAGTGTGCCCACGGAGTGCCCTGAAGTACCTTCCTGATGGGTGACAGTCTGTAAGGGGGAGGGAAGCCCTTCACGGAATCTTCACGTCCCATCTCTTCCTCAGTCTGCTTCCGTTGGCCCACAGTACCTGTGTGGGGAGGGTCGGGTTGCATAGCTACTGAGTCACAGCTCAGAGCAGTGTGGAAAGGCAGACAGAGATGCGGCTGTGGAGCACTGACTGGAAAGCTCCCTCGGAACAGCTGAGGTGGAGCTGGCTGAGGGTTGGTCAGGTCACCTGTGGAGAGGAGGTGATAGAGGGATGAGCAGTGCCTCCGGCAGGGGCAGGAAGTGGGCGTAGAAACCGTTTGCAGCAGCAGCTTCTTCCTCCTCAGCTCTAGAACAAGCCCTGGCCCTTATCTGTGAGGGATGTGAACTAGAAGCAGACGCCGGTGCTCGGGCAGCCCTCCACTCCACTCTAAAGGCGAGCTAGTTTGTTTGTTCAAATTTTTGAATAAAAGTTAATTTGGGGGTCAAGCAGTGGTGGCGCACACCTTTAATCTCCACACTCAGGAGGCAGAAGCAGGAGGATCTCAATGAGTTGGAGGCCAGCCTGGTCTACAGAGCGAGTTCCAGAACAGCCAAGGCTACACAGAGAAACCCTGTCTTGAAAGAAAAAAAAAAAAAACAAGCAAACAGAACAATAAAAAGCTAAATTGTAGCTCGACGTGGTGACACTTTTTTTTTTTCTTTTCACTTTTTTTTTTTTTTTTCCAATGGCCAACCTCATCTACAAGAGTTCAGGCAACCAGGGCTATGTAGAGACCCTGTCTCAAAAAGCAAACAGAAGTTAATTTGGTAGGCTAGAGAGATGACGCTAAAAGTATGGTTCCCAGCGCCCACATGGAACAGCTCACAATTGCCTGTATTGCAGCTGCAGAGGTGCCAATGCCTCTGGCTGCTAATGCACACACATGCACACAGACACACGTTTTCTTTTACATGAGCTTTCTCTCACTCTCGTTGAGGAATGTCTTGCCTGCTTGTGTGTCTGTGCATGACATTCATACCTGCTGGCAGCAGACTCTAGAAGAGGGCACTGGAGCCCCTGGATCCGGAGTTACAGGTGATTTAAGCCACCGTGTGGTTGCTGGGAACTGAAACCAGTTCCTCTGGAAGAACAGCCAGTGCTCATAACCACTGAGTCTTCTTTCCATCCCAGAATAGCGTAATTTACATTACTCCGGTGCTGGGCTTCCCTGTGAAAACTGTTATGTGTGCAGAACAGGAAGTGCTGTTCCCGTGCTGCCCCAGCGTAGCCAGCCTGTTGTTAAGTTCCAGAGTACCAGCAACACCATGGCTGCCTGGAATTCCCAGATAACTGAAGGTGTAACCATTCATTGCTAAGCATCGCATTTCCCTGCTGTCTGAGAGACGCAGGTGTAATAGCACCAGGTGATGGTGCTATAGAAACCCACAGCTGGAAGTTGTCTCCACCTGTGTGGATTCCCTTGGCATCTCCTGCATTGAAGAGGGATACCTCTTAGGGGGCAGCCTCTGCCTTGGTAAAAGTGGCATGAAAACTTGCAGCTTCCAGGACTCTACCATGTCCTGATGGCTGTTTTCTACAAGGTGCTGGGTGCAGTCAAACTGGCCTTTGCTAAGTGAGACTCTTTTTCTGTTGCACAAATAGGTCACAGCCACTGCCTTGTCAGCCTGGCTCATCTGCTTTCCACGAACTCCGGAGCTGGTGGGTGCACCCCAGCGGCTCTTGCCCAAGCCTGATGACTGCTCTGTCGTTACTAGAGAGTGGCTTTCACAAGACACTTCTGAGGCCATGTTTTTCTTGAAGCCCTTAATTTTGGTTGATAACAGTACCGGCCTTAAGCAACTCTAAGAAAGAAAAGAAAGCAGGGCCTCTCCTAGTGGGCTGTTGCCAGCTCTGTGCTTCAAAGGCGGGCAGTGGGGATGAGGACTTCTTACCCCAGACCCCTGTCCTCGGTGTGCCTGTGTGAGAACAAGTGCCTCTGCTGGCCTCTGCACAGGCCAGCCTTTGTTAATAGAGGCTTTTAAAGTGTGTGTGCCCTACACAGTGTATCATCGAGATCTTTAGTGAAGTGTGGGTGACTACTCAGACTGTTGTGTGTGTGCCTGGATGCTCGTGGCCTCTCTTGGAGGCCAGAAGAGGATGTTGCATCCCGCTGGAGCTGGAGTTACAGGCAGTTGTGAGCTGCCCGGGTGGGTACTGGCAATCAAGCCTGGGTCCTCTGTAAGGGAAGCAGGTGCCCTGTGTGTGTCCCCTGCCCCGCACCTATTCCTTTTTTGTTTTGTTTTTGTTTTTTGAGACTGGGTGTCTCTGCAAACGTGGCTGTCCTTGAACTCTCTTTTAGACCAGGCTGGCCTCAAATTCACGGAGATCTGCCTGCCTCTGCCTCTGCCTCTGAACGCTGGCATTAACGAGAGTCTTTCCACCTTGGGTCTGGAGCTCCATTTATCAGGCTTGCATGGCCATTCCTCTCACCCATTGGGCCATCTTGCCAGTCCATAGATGTTTAAAGAGAAAAAAATTTAAAATGTTTTAAATTTGGCGTGATCGCTTATGCCTCTAATTCTAGTATACAGGAGGCTGAAGCAAGGATTGTCCTTAGTCTTAGATCAGCCTGAGGCTCACAGTTCAAGGCCAGCCTAGGCTATAAACCCCTAGCTCATAAAAACAAAACAAATAGAAATCTGCCCTTCCTGCACTATGACATATGAGCTGCTTGGGATTCGAGGCTGCCTTGTTGAATGCTTACTGTTAATTTATTAGTTTTTGCAGAATTGGGCCTGGTTTTTGTTTTTTGGTTTTTTTTTTTGTTTTTGTTTTTGGAAGAGGGAGCACAAGATCTCATTATGTAGCCCTGACTGGCTGGAACTCTCATATAAACTCAGAGAGCCGGCTGCCTCTACCTCTTGAGTGCTGGGATCAGAGGCATGTGCCACCACACGTGGCCCACATTGACACACACCTACAGCCAGTGACTGTCACCTGTGACTCCAGGCAGGCCAGCATGGCACATAGGAGCCCCACGATGAAGCTCCTGGGCTGGATGCCTTTGTTGAGATGGGCATGCATGATCTCTGTTGCAGCTGGTAGGTTGTTGTCCTGTGATGTTTTATGCCACTTTAAAGTGTCAGCCGTGTTAGAGCTCTCTGGTGTCTAATGTGACCGATGTCGGCACTCAGACGCCTTTGTAAACGCCATCTTACAGCTTCCTTTCTGAGCTCTGCCGTAGCGCTGTCCCAGCCAGCACCTGTGCCCACTGATGTTGAGTTCACATGTATATCTTCTCTTCCTCTGCCCTTTTTTTTGGAGACAAGGTCTCACTGTGTACCCATGTAGTGAGCCTCCTGCTTCTGCTGTCATTGCTGGGATTAGAAGTAGAGGCCACCACACATCTGCATTTTCTTTTTAGTTTTTTGAGACAGGGTTTCTGTGTATAACCTTAGCTGTCCCGGAATTCTCCCTGTAGACCAGGCTGGTCTTGAACTCACAGAGATATGCCTGCCTCTGCCTCCTGAGTGATGGGGTCAAAAGTGTGGGCTCCCACTGCCCAACTGCATTTTCTCTGTTAATATCAACCTTAAACAAGGCATGGTGGGACACACCTGTAACCCTAGAATTTGGGAGGTGGAGGGTTGAGAGTTCTGACCAATCTGGGCTTGTTACATACTGAGTTCTGCACAGCTCTGTCTACAAAGTGAGACCTAATCTCAAAAACCAGTTAAAACAGCCCACACTCTGCTTGTGATCATAGCAGCAGGGCCAGAAGTGCAGGGCCATCCTAGCTACCCACTGAGTCACAGCCTAACCTAGGCTACAGGAGACTTCATTATGTATAATACTTTACTAGCTTATGCCCTCTGCCTTTTGTTGAGTTTGCTCTGAGTCTGGGCCCTGGATTGTGTTGTTTGGTCTACTTCCAGGAGTGTCCGACCTGACACAGCAGCGCAGGATTTGGATGCCTGGTCTTTAGAATAGTTTATTACACACCGACCCCTAGTTACCCTGGAGAGCTGCACGGCCAGGGAGCCCAGCTTAACAGCTGGCTTGCAGAGAACACTAGAATTTCTCTTTAAGCTTGCGTTTCTCTCCCTGACTGCAGCCTGCTGGGTCCCTGTGCTCTCTACTGCCAGTCTCTGCCTCCTAGAGACTCTCCTTAAGAAAGCCATCTGTTACACCACCATTCCTTCTGCCTTCCCATTGAAGGGTTAATTCTAAGTGTTGAAATAGAAGCCTGAACTTTTCATTGCCCAGAGAGTTGGTTGGTTTTTTTTTTTTGTTTTGTTTTGTTTTGTAACTTTTATAGTTTAACATAAAATGCTGGTTGTTGAAGTTAAGAAAATTCTGGTACCTGAGTAAAGCTTCTACAACCCTAGAGGCTGTGAGTAAAGCTTCCACAACCCTAGAGGCCGTGACTGTCTGTGGCCACACTTATAATGGGGATGTCCTTTATATTTCAGGTTTTGAATGAAGAGTGTGACCAGAACTGGTATAAGGCAGAGCTCAATGGGAAGGACGGCTTCATCCCCAAGAACTACATAGAAATGAAACCACACCCGTAAGTTGGGCCCCACGTGCTCACCTGCTGGTCCCAAGTACAGGTTTCCAGTTGGATTGTTGGGTGGGCAGGGTCTCAGTGTAGCCTTGGCTGCTCTCTGACAAGGCTGACCTCACAGAGGCCCACCTGCCTCTGCCTTCCTAGTTGTAAATTTTAGGGTGTGTGCCATTGTGCCAGGTTGATTTAGTTTGGTGAAATGGTCATACCATGTGTATATCCTGACTCAGCTTTCCAAAGTTCTGGGGTTACAGGCACGCACCACCATGCCAGGCTACCAAATATTGTTGTTAAATTTAAAATGGAGGTACAGTAAGGTGTCTTGGTGCATACCTATGATCCTAGCACTCAGAAGGCTGAAGCAAGAGACTTGTAAGCCCAAGGCCAGCCTCAGCTATGTAGAGATCTCAGGACCAGCCTGAGTTACCCGGATTTTCACCAAGACCCTACCTTAGAGAGCCAAGTTAAAAGAAAAGATAGCTGATCTCTGCAGGGGTGCTCTAAGGCAGTGCTTATTAACACTAGCGTGTAGTAACAGGTTAGGCTGCTGCCTGCAATCTCTGAGAGTCATACTTTACTTATTTTTAATACAAGTTCCTAATTCTTTCTCACTGAGTCCTTTGGGACCCAATGCATCTCATGAGTTCATGTGTTTGCAGTTTTACACAGAGTTCTTACCATGTGGTTTAAAAGCTGGTGCATTTGATGACCACCCATAGAATGTGTCTTCATTGTCTCACCGTTTGGCTCTTCCTAAATGTTTGCTTTTCCATCCAGGGTTCCCATTTCAGAGAGAAGGAGATGGGTTCTCTTCCAGGCTGTAGGAGCTCTGAGGGCTGATTCCCCCACTCCTTCCACCCCTGCAACAAGCATTTCTGGTTTTCTTCAAAACCCCTGTCCTGCTAGTCTCTTACTGACCAGCACGGTCATCTGACTCCTTCTTTGTTGTGCAGATTATGAAGGCTTCTGGTGTTTCTGCTTCTGTGCTAGTAATTTATGAATGTAGCACTCACTCAAAGGCTTCACGGTGGAAGGGAAGGGAAGGGAAGCATGGAGCCATGTACTGGCTTGTCCCCGTGCACGTGGTCCTTCCTTGCAGGTGACTGATAGTAACTGGGCCAAACCCCACAATGGGCCAAATCCTGAGTCTCATCTCCATCTCAAAAGATGATCTCTTTCTTTCTTTCTTTCTTTCTTTCTTTCTTTCTTTCTTTCTTTCTTTCTTTCTCTCTTTCTCTCTTTCTTTTTTTCCCCTTCTTCGCAAAACTGTCAGCTTAGCTCATGCCTTTTTTATGGAGTGTTGTAATGAGAAGGTATGATCTGCAGTTAACCTACAGATCCAGGAAATCCCCACGCTGCCCTGGGGAAGCTCTTAGAGATAGTGTCCACACAGGGTTAGCCAGAGATGCGGAGTTTGATTGTCTGTCGCTGATCGTGGAGGAAGTTGATGCTGCAGGGAGGGGGGGGGAGGGAGGGGAGAGGGAGAGAGAGAGAGAGTCAGAGAGAGAGAGAGAGAGAGAGAGAGAGAGAGAGAGAGAGAGAGAGAGAGAGAGAGCGAGAGCGCACCACTTCAAGGGAACTTCTTTTACTTCAAGGACAGCCAGGCACCTCATAACGTTTACAGATTCCATGGGGTGATTTATAAGGTGAACAAAGGTCTCTTGTGTGTGTTTCTCTTGTTTTTGTTTCTGGAACAAGTATGTAAATTTGGTTTCTACCCAAAAGATTGTAGATTCCTTAGAAAATGAGGTTGGGTTTCTGCTTTTTTATATTCTACTGAAACTTGAACCTTGCTTTTTGTTGTTGTTGTTCTGTTTGTCTTTGTTTTTCGAGACAGTTTCTCTGTGTTACTTTGGAGGTTGTCCTAGAACTCACTCTTAGACCAGGCTGGCCTCAAACTCACAGAGACCCGCCCGCCTCTGCCTCCCGAGTCCTGCTGATATTAAAGGCGTGAGCCACCACTGCCCTGCATACCTTGCTTTTTTGTATAATAAAAGTGGTTCATTAAGAAAAAACTTTTTCCTGATATTCAGGCTTAAAGTCTTAGTGAAGAAATCTAAATGCTAATAAACCTCCAGGTAAATGGCATATGCATATTAGATCCCTGGCCCTCTGTGCGTGGTTAAGATGCCTCTGCCTGAGATCCTGAAACCTAAGATTGGGGCTTGAGTGGGGTAACCCTGAAGTTCTGAAACTTCAGCATGAACTTCTTACATCTGGTTCCCGTGGTGTTAGTAAGCCTGCTTTGTAAACCCAGAGACACATACCGGGGTTCAAGCCTCAAGCTGAAGACCAGCGAAGCAAAGCAGCCAAGCCAGGAGAGCTTACCTCTCCCAAGCTGAAATGGCAACCCTGTCTCCATGAATCCTCAGATCTAAAGCTAACCAGTGTGGCTGCTTTGCTATTTTGATCTCCAGTGGCTTTAATAAATCATAAACAATAAATCACCACAGGATTTGCCTGTGTAGCCCTGGCAGTCCTGGCACTCTCTCTGTAGGCTAGGCTGACCTCAAATTCAGAGAGATCTGGCTGCCTCCCCCCCCCCCCAAATGTTTGTATTGAAAGTGTATGCCAGGATACCCGTCCTGCCTTCTTTTAAAAAAAGTAAATTGTGTGTTTCTGTATGTGTCTGTGTTTGAGTGTATGTGTGTGAGCCCACAGACATCAAAAAGAGGCATTGATCCTCTGGAATTGAAGTCACAGATGGTTGTGAGCCACTAATGTGGGTGCTGGAAACTGAACCCAGGTCCTCTAAAGGAGCATTAAATGTTCTTAAACACTTAGCCATCTACACACACACACACACACACACACACACTCTCTCACACACACTCACACTCATACACATACACACACACACACTCACTCACACACACACACACACACACACACACCTTCTTTTTTTTCATCCCCTCCCCCCCAAATCATGGGAATTGAATAGTAGGCAAGCATTTACCACTAGACTGACTATGCACAAGGCCCTGGATTCCATCCCTGGCACCATAAAAATATTAATTTTTAAAAATAAAAACTGTAAAGGTATGTGGTTTCATGGTAGAATGCTTGCCTAGACCTTATGAGGCAACAGTTCTCAGCACTAGAGTAAAGAAGAGAAAGACAAGTGTGGGGATGAGTGCTTGTATTTCCCAGCATTCCAGAATCTAAAGTAGGAAGATCACAAATTCAGGGCCGCCCAGGGGCTGAGGGACTGGGTGGCAGGGCAGGTTCAATCCCAGAGGAGAAGGGACTCTCAGAAGCCGCCCTCCCACCTCCACAGTGCCTCATGGCACGAGCGCCTGTGCATGCGCACACACCAACAGATTTAAAAAATTAAGACGGCGGCCAGCCTGGGCTTACATAGCAAGATAGCCCAAGAGCCATGGTTTCTTGACAGCCGTGCTGGATCAGAACAGGATCCTCCTGGTGCAGTTGCTCTGGTCTATGCCCTCCAGATGGTTCTGATAACGCGGGCAGTTTGAGTCAGGTTGTTGGGAAGGTCTGCATGTACTGCTCTGACTAAGACAGCCACACTCATGATTTGCCCTTCCATGAGAACTTGGAGTAGTGGGTATACCTACCGATAATCTCTTGTGGTTGGGGCAGAAGTAGTGGACATTCAGGGCCGCCCTGGGCAATTTAGCAAAATAAAAGGGCCAGGGGTTATGAGCTCAATGGTAGAACACTTACCCTGCAAGGGTGTGGCCCTCAGATCAGACCCTTAGTCCTAACAAGGAAGCACCAGCGCGGTCTACCAGGCAAGTGGAAAGTCAGTGTCCCTCTGCACTGAGCTCTGCAGAAGGAACCAAACCCTCAGAAGCCTCTTTCCAAGTGTGTGATTTTACAGGCTGCCAAGTGGCCCGTGTACCTGTCGCTTTGTAGCACCACAGTGCGGTGTACCAGAGGCTCGTCCTCCCCCACTTTGTGTGGAGAGGAAAGGGACAGTTATACAATAGTGCCAGCCCCCAGTGATGCATTTGGGTCCACATGAAGGCCAGCAGTATGAGTTGTGTGTGCCCAGCAGATCCACACACACTCTTCATAGTAAGTACATGTGGGTGGAGGCCTATGGCTTGCTATAAATAATGCACTGGAAAATACATCTCTCCTCCCCCTTGGCTTCTTGCTATTTCTAGGTTAGTACAGACCAGTCTTTTTAAAGATTAGCAGAACATTTGTGTGTAGGCATGCAGTTATACATAAATGCCACCATTAAAAGAAACCCATCAGGCTCCGTCTAGCTCAGTGGTGGAGGAGACTAGCCCCACGTGCACAAGGCCCTGGCTTCTGCCTCCAGCCCTGCACACACAATACTTCTAGAGAAGCTTATTGGTTTGTAAACGCCTGTAAGAGCAGTCTCTGACTCCTGCCTTGTGCTGTTCCTCCTGCCGTGTGGGGTCTTGAGACCCAGGGTACTGGACCAGGTGCAGACAGACAAAGTTCTGGTTCATAAAATGGTTCTCGAGCTAATGTTTCCTTCTGCTTTAGTTTTTGAAACAGGGTTTTAGTATGAGACGCAGACCAGCCTGCTCCTCCTTCCTCCTCCTTCCCAGTGCTAGGAGACCAGCCTGCTCCTCCTTCCTCCTCCTTCCCAGTGCTAGGATGACATCCGCGTGTCCACATGCTCAGCATTTTTAGTCTTGATACATTTATTTTGTAAAAGTTCCAGTTAGGAGCCAGGTGGTGGCAGCGGTATGGCACACTTCTAATGTGCCACCATTGTCCAGCTTTTCTATGTGTAGTAACTTCTATGTCCCTGATACTATGGTTTGGTTTTTCTTTCTTTGGACTTTTACATCATGCTGAGTCTCGAACTCAAGGCGAGTGTCCTGGCACTGAGTGGTGTGTGTGCCACCCCCATGGTCTGTCCCCTTCAGGGCTTTCCCCAGCCACTGGGAAAGCTGCGCCCTGAGCCTGTCCTGAGAGGCTGGAGGGGAGTGCTGACATCTCCCCAACGGAGCCTGCCTTTGTGCTGTAGCAGGAACAGCCCTGCCTCCAGCTTCTAGTCCTTCCAACCTTCCCTTGCACTGTCTCCGTCTTCACCCATGTGGCAGGGCTTTCCTGAGTGCCGTTCTCATGGATTGTGGGCTGGGGTGGGGGGCTTTGACCTCAGAACCTTGTCTTCAGGGGGCACATTAGGGATGGTCTGCTCTTGTCTGATCTCGACAGTGCAGTGGAAACACTTGGGAGCTCAGCTCGTGTCTCTGGAAGGCACGGAGCCAGAGCAGGCCTGGTGAGCCGTGGGCAGACCATTGGGTGAAGAGTACCCTCCACCAGCAAGGAGAGCTCTCGTATTTACGTGTGAGACTGGACGGCCCAGTTTCTTTGTGGGGAAGCAGATGTTGACTGGATTGCCTTCCTTCCTTAGGTGGTTTTTTGGCAAAATCCCCAGAGCCAAAGCAGAAGAAATGCTTAGCAAACAGAGGCATGATGGGGCCTTCCTAATCCGAGAGAGCGAGAGTGCCCCTGGGGACTTCTCCCTGTCTGTCAAGTAAGTATTTCCTGTTGGAGTTGTCCACAGAAACCTGCTGCCTGCCATTGACTGAAATGTAAGGCTGTGGGAAGATGTTGACACGTCTTTCCATGGAAATCCTAGTGTTTTTCTTGCGCCTGTGGGAACTGACAGCACACACAGCCATTTTCCCAATCCGCACCGGCCCTGCTCCCTGCTCACATTCAGTGGGTGCTAGCTAGCACTCTGTCAGGATAGTGCGTGCCATTTCAGTCCTGCTGCTTACCTGGACCAGATGCTCAGGCTTTTCATGTTATTTGAAAAGGTTTCCATAAGCCGGGTGGGGTGCTGTCTCAAAAGTCCAGTTAGGAGTTAGACATGCATGGTGTCACCTGCCTTTATCTCACACTTGGGAGGCAAAGATGGGTAGATCTTGGTGAGTTCCAGGCCAGCCAGAATTATATAGTGAGATCCTGTCGAAAAAGAATGACTTTCCATAATGTTTTGACTGGTCATTCTTTTCTAGCTAATGTGCTACTGCAGAAGCCCACCTCAAAAGCCCTTTCAATCATTTCTTTTTCAACACAGACTCTTACTCTGTACCTCAGGCTATCCTGCAACTTGATATGTAGCAGAGGCTGTCCCCAAATTAGTTGGCGGCGCTCTGCCTGTCTCAGCTGAGCTCCTGAGTGCTGGAATGACAGGCATGGGCAGCTACACCCTTTACTTCATTCTTTATCCGTAAGGGGCCAGCGTGAAGTTCTTGATTGGACACATGCACATACAGATCTAGCAGCATCTTGGGCTGTGTTTGTAGAAGTACCTTTTTATGATTCAGTGGCTTCTGTGTCATGTGCTTTCCTTGGTCTCCGTTGCCCTAGGTAGCAGTAAAACAGCTTAGGAAAGGAAAGAAGTCACTAGTCACTGGGAAATGACCAGCTCTGTACATGTTCCTGCTGAAGATGCCTGGAAGCCAGGCTACTCCCTCCCATCAAAGGAGGTCCTGTAGGACAGTAGCTGCAATGCTCGCCCGCTCGCCCAGCATGTGTGAGGTCTTAGGTTCTGTTCCTAGCATAAACACTACCTACAACTGGGTGTAATCCCATCACTTAGGAGGCGGAGATACGAGGATTGTAAGTTCTAGAGGTCATCCTTGGCTACATAGTTCAAAGTCAGCCCGGGCTACATGAGACCCTAGCGGGTGACCTGGCTCAGTGAGTAAAGGTGTTTGTTGTCTAACTCATCGACCTGTGTCGTTTGGGTCCCAGGACCTCCATGTTGGAAGGGGAGCGCTGATTCTTCAAGCTGTCCTCTGGCCCCACACCCATCCCACACATGCACATACAGAGAAATGTAATTTTAAAATTAAACAAAACTTAGTCAGGTGGTGGTGGCGCACTTTTTTAATCCCAGCACTCGGGAGGCAGAAGCAGGCGGATCTCTGTGAGTTCAAGACCAGCCTGGTCTACAAGAGTTACTTCCAGGACAGGTTCCAAAGCCACAGAGAAACCCTGTCTGGAAAAATAAATGAATAAATGAGTGAATGAATGATAGTAATAATAAACTTTTTTAAAAAGTTAATGTGCTGTTACTGTAGGAATGAAATAAGCTGTGTGGGGAGTGGGATAGAGTACCTGCCACATGAAAATGAGGCCCTGAGTCCATGGTGTAAACGCGGGGGAAAGAGAGCGGCATCCATGGAGCCAGCTGGCCAGCAGGCCTGGCTAATCAGTGAGCTGCTGGTTCAGAGACAAGATGGGAGAGACTCCGCCCCGACGTTAACATTGGTTTCCACACACGCTCACACACATGCATTCACAGGCCCAGGAATGTGCACACAGAGATGGGCAGGAGAGCATATGAAATTCTGCTTTTAACCAAAGTATCTTCACAGAACGAAGGGCTCCACATGGCACCAGTCTCCAGATAGAGTCTGGTTAGAAAGCCATGGTAGAAGAGGCAGGCAGATCTCTGTGAGTTCAAGGCCAGCCCAGTCTATAGATGGAGTTCCAGGACAGGCTCCAAAGCTACACAGGGAAACCTGTTTTGAAAAACAAAAGCAAAGCGGTGGTAGAAGCGTCCCTGGCTGTCAGTGGCCTGCACTTCAGGAAGCCAGGTGCAGCCCGGAAGGCCGGACAAGGCTCTTGCATCTGCGCCCTCCTGAGGCTTTTGGCAGCGCGTTGGCTTCCAATGAAAATGTAACAACGAAGATGCCCTCTACTTTAGTCTTGCTTCCTTCGTTTCAGTTGCCAGAGATCAACTGGACACTCCAGAAATGACTCCTGGGTTTTAAATAACTGTGATGTGTGTCTATAGGGGGAAAAGCGCATCTGGATTCAGATTTGCCCTGGGTGTTTGGAAGCACTGGTGTCAGCTCAGTGCTGCCATCTGCTGGATTGTCTTCAGAACGCCTTTGCCTTCTTTAAGCCTTAAACTGAAGGAGAGACTCCTGGGAAAGATTTGAAGGCTTGGCAGTGAACAGGAAGCATCAGCCTCGCTAAGCAACTGTCCTGCCCAGACGTCACTGGGCAGACCCTATGGGACCGCCAGCATCAGTGATCATACTTGTTAGCCTGTTCACGAGTACAGAAGAGCATGTTGTCCACTGAGAAGACTTGTTTCTTCATATTTGGGTCTCACTACCCTGAAAAAGAAAAATAGTATGGCAGTCGCTCAGTGGAAAGCATGGCTTTGGTGGGACACCTGTAATCCCAGCCCTGGGCAGGCCGAGTCAGGAGATCACCAGGAGTTTTAGGCTGGCTTAGCCAACCTGAGCTACAGTTTGGATGTCACATGGCTTTTTAAACTCTTCCCCCACCCCCCTTTGGTTTCTCAAGACAGGGTTTCTCTGTTGGTTTGGAGCCTTTCCTGGAACTTTCTATAGACCAGGCTGGCTTGGAACTCACAGAGCTCCGCCTGCCTCTGCCTTCTGAGTGCTGGGACTAAAGATGTTCGTCACCAATGCCCGGCCCTGGCTTTGTTAACCTTTAAAGCAGATAAACGTGTAGCTTCATTAAGGGGCTGTGTTAGTCGTGCATAGGTGTCTGCAGAGTGACACTAGAGGCTGGACTTGCCCTGTGTGAGGACTGCTCGTGTGACCAGCAGTCAGGAGAGGTCTAGGGGAGACTCCCGACAGTCCCCATGTCCAGCTGAAGACTCGGGTTGCTTTGCAGCTGCTGTGTTTCCCAGCTCTAAAAAGCCGTGTGGCACAGCAGCTCCCCAGGCACCTTGAGGACAGCCCTGCGGCTGCTTCATGCCCATTCTCCCATCCTCAGGTTTGGAAACGATGTCCAGCACTTCAAGGTGCTCCGAGACGGGGCCGGGAAGTATTTCCTGTGGGTGGTGAAGTTTAACTCTTTGAATGAGCTGGTAGATTACCACAGATCGACATCCGTGTCCAGGAACCAGCAGATATTCCTACGGGATATAGAGCAGGTGCCACAGGTAAGCCAGAGCTTCGGGCGGGCCCCTCCCACCCCTCCCAGCCATTGAGGGGGCTCCTGGAGCACGGGGGCCCTGGCAGGGCCCCCAGCACCTCCCATGTACCAGGCAGCCTTTACCCACACTGAGGGTCTGCAGTTGGCAGCCAGGTAGTTTTGCCACCAGAGAGAAGTGCTTCCAGCCCCGGGCAGCCTGTGAGGGAGGGCTGTCTACTGAACCCCTCGTTCCTTGCTACCAGCAGGAGTTTTGAGCAGTGACTGGAACGCAGATGTTGTTGCACCTGTTAGCAGAGCTCTGTGCACGCAGCCTGTGTTGCTGTCCCCATTAGTGTGATGTGGCCCATTGGCCATCCTCGGTGACTTAAGTGTTTGTTCCCTGTGGATTTTGAACATTAGTAAAGGATGACTCTAAACCCACCTAGGACTTGGGGGTGGGCGGGAGCGGTGTAGAAGGCAGCTTTGGGAAGGGATGGATGGCCGTGCACGTGTTTTCAGCTTTGAGGCAGCTGGCAGCACTGGAATGCCGTTCTTTTCCTTCTCTTGCAGCAGCCGACGTACGTCCAGGCGCTGTTTGACTTTGACCCCCAGGAAGACGGTGAGCTGGGCTTCCGCAGAGGAGACTTCATCCATGTCATGGATAACTCAGATCCCAATTGGTGGAAGGGGGCCTGCCACGGGCAGACCGGCATGTTTCCCCGCAATTACGTCACCCCGGTGAACCGGAACGTCTAAGAAGCAGAAGAGATTATTTAAAGAAAGTGAAGAAGTTGAGACCATTCACAAGCGTTGCACCCACATGCTGCCTGTCACAGCCTGTGAGGGGTGCAGAACACCTGCCTGGGTTGTGCTGGTGACCTTCTCACTTAGGATGAAACTTTGGGGGGTGGGGAGGGGTGTTTGATTTCATAATGCCAAAACTTAACCTATTGGATTGAATTACAGTTTTTATTACAGAATCTCACCGCTGCCCCTGTCCCTCCTGTGTCCTTTTTCTGGTCCTTTCTTTTCTGTCCTTCAGTGCATGATGTTTGAGGCCTCATACAGTCCCAGCTGATGCCAATAATAAAAGAAACGAAACCAAGTGGGCTGGCATTTTCTCTATGCAAAATGTCCGTGGAGATGGATGGACTAAAAGCTATATTCTTCACACACCGGGGCAGCCAGGGCACCCGAGGCCCTTGGATGGGCCTCTGCCAGAGGTGCCCGAGGGCTTCTGCCTCCGGCCCCAAGCCTGGAGCATTCCATCAAGGTTGGACTTGGGGGAAGGAGGCTCGCCGCTACCCCTGGTCCCCGAGTCACTGCAGACCTGCACCTCCTCCCACCGTCTCCCCTTCGGATGTTGCTAAGATGTTGTTTTCATAGTGCCTTTTTTCTTATTTCAAGGGTGTTATGAGTGGTGTTTTCTCCTTTTTTTTTTTTTTAAGTTAAAGGCAGTCCAGAGCTTTCCCGACCCTGTATAAGTATTTTCCTCTCGGGGCGGGGGAAACGGGAGAGACAGAAGAGACAGTAGGAGCAAAGAGCATGGGTATTCCGCATCTGCAGTGGCCGGAGGTCTTGGACGGCTCAGCTGGCTGGCCTCCGGTCCCAGCTGTGGTCTGCCCTCTCTGTGCCTGGAGCCAGTAAGTGTCAAACCCAGGAGACCGGCAGGCGGCATCCAAGCTGTCCCCTTCCGCTATCACAGGTCTGCACTCGGGTGGGAGTTGAGAACACGGCTTTTCATTTTTCTTGCTCTTAGAATTAGGCCTTGCTCTCAATTGTGTATTTTACAACCTGCCCAAGAGTGCAAATAACAGGATTGTGGGTAGGTGTGTTCACAGCTGTCCTGCTGCCCCCGTCCCATGAAGCCTTGTGAGGGGAAAGACCATGACCCATGCAAAGCTTTGTCTGTCTCCCGTGAGCTTGCAGTCCTCTGTAGTCACGTGCCTGTACACCCGTCTCTCCACCCAGCCTCCTTCCTGCAGCAGAAACAAGGCTCCTGGTCTCCCCTGGAGCTGGCCGTGTCCTTGGGCAGCTGGGTTCTTCAGGGTGGGGTCTCCCCTGGACTCTGTTGTGAGATGGGCTGAGCCCTGGAGGCAGCCGTTCCTGTCCCTCCTGGTTCTGCTGCTGCTTTCCCTACTGATGATAAAAAATAATCTGAGTTACACCTGGGCCATTTGATTGTTTTATTTTGGAATTGGTGTATATCATGAAGCCTTGCTGAACTAAGTTTTGTGTGTATATATTTAAAGATCAGTGTTTAAATAAAAAGACCTATGTACTTACTCCCTTAACTTCTGCGGATAGCGATTTGGTAGGTAGTGATTAACTGTGAATAAACATACAATGAATTCTTCACTGTGTGTCTTTATTTTTCCCTGATGACGTCTGTATTTAATAGACGGGGTCTCTCTCACTGTTGCCCTTGGCTGGCCTAAAATTCAGAGTTCCACCTACCTCTGCCTCATGGATGCTGGGACTAAAGGCTTGGAGTTTGTTAACACAGGGTGGCACATCCAGCCCCCGTGATCCTAGTCTGGAAGATAGTTTAGACCAAGAGCTGGCCTTAAAAGCTCCTCCTGATCACTGAGGGAAGTAGCTGAGACATGTCGGCTATGGCTGCTGCTTCTAGGGCAGGACAAGGCTGGAGCCCACAAGTACTGGCTGCCATACATACAGCAAGGGTTAATAGTTGAACAAAGAGAAATTACATTGAGCAAACAGCCTCCATTGTGGTGTCACAGCTAGGGAGTTTCCGGGTGCCACCCCCTCCCCTTGCAGTGACTATAAGCAAGCGGGAGCTGCCCCTGTCCCACCCTGCTGGCTCTAGTTCCCAAAATGAGCTCATCAGAGTGAAAGACACAGGCTGACATGGCACCCCATTTGTGTCCTTGCTCAGTCTGACCCCTTCCTGGTTTGAGGGCTTCATTTTTTTCTTGGTGCCAGGAACCCAGAGCCTTGCACTTGACAAGCAAGCACTCTCTCTGAGCTGGGCCTGCAGTCCTACACCCTCTCTGCTCATTGGCTTCAGAGTAGCATTAGGAGGAATGCTGTAACTGGCCTGCAGGCGATCTTGTGGAATCACAGATTCCCTGATGTGTTTCCCCATTCTCCCACGGATCAGATTCCTGGCCAAGGGATCTGTGTGCTCAATACTTCCGGGACAGATATGGACCAGGTCACCTGTGCCTTATGGTAGAAGCTAAGCTGGGCAAGGCCTTGTGGGTACCACTAGCCAGCCTGGCCTATCCAGTGGCCCTCCTGGTCCCAAGCCTCCATCCACCCAGGATCGCGAAGGCGGTGGTGCTTCCAGCATGGCTTGTAGCAACAGCCAGCTGTCTTCCTCTTGACACTTGTCCCCTGGGCCTGCTTATAGGCTAGGTGACCTTCAGGCCCAAATGTTTTATTTAGAAAATTCCTAGGTGGCCAAAAGAAGAGACGGTGGGCTTCTATGAAATTGCCATCGCAACACTGAAAATACGCAGCATTTTCCTGTTGGCACAGGTCTGACCCGCCGTTGGCCCTTCCAGGGTTTTGTAGGGCTTACTTACATATTTCCATTTAGGAGCATTTGGCTGCGTGGGGGCCATATCTTGGTTTTTCTGCCTTTTTTTATTTTGTATACACTTTAACTGGCTTAGCGTCAGAGATTCACTCCAGAGTGCTGGTTCTGTTTGCTTTCTTTTTTTCTTCATTATTTTTGGAGAGTTTATGTGTATGAATATTTGAATATGTGTTTATGTACCATGTGAGTACTGTAGGGTTAAAGGGTCAGCCAAGGAAACACCCTGGGGGCTGGAGAGATGGATGTGGTCAAGAGCACTGGCTGCTCTGCTGGCAGACCTGGGTTCAATTCCCAGCACCCACATGCAGCTCCCAACTGTCTGTAACTCCAGTTCCAGGGCATCTGGCACCCTCACACAGGCAAAACACCAACACACTTAAAAGCAAATTAGATAGATAGGTAGATAGATAGATAGATAGATAGATAGATAGATAGATAGATAGATAGATATAGATAGGTAGGTAGGTAGGTAGGTAGATAGATAGATGATAGATGATAGGTAGGTAGATAGGTAGATAGATTAGATAAGTAGGTAGATATAGATAGGTAGATAGGTAGGTAGGAAGATAGATAGATAGATAGATTAGGTAGGTAGGTAGGTAGGTAGGTAGGTAGGTAGATGTGTGTGTGCGCGCGTGCACGGCAGAGGCAAGCGGATCTCCCTGAGTTTGAGGCCAGCCTGGTCTACAAAGCTAGTTCCAGGACAGGGTCCTAAGCTACAGAGAAACCCTGTCTCACCCCACTCCCCTCTGCCAAAAAAAGAAACAAAATGAAAAGAGCGCACACTGACCCCGAAACCAGAGCCAAAGAAACACACTCTGTCCCGGACCAACAAAGTATAAAAACTAACCAGTTTTGAGCAGGAAAACAACCAATCCCTGAGCATAAAATCCAGCCAATCAAGGATTGAAACCCAACCAATCCTTACTCTGCAAATCTCCCTGGGGAAACTCCACGTCTTAAAAGCCCAAATAAGCCCTGGTTCTGTTCTGTTCCGTTTGCTCCGCCTTCTTCCACCCTGCTCTCCGCAGCCACTCTCCTGGGTCCCCCCTCCTGTTGAATCCCTTGAAGTTGGGGTGAGACCTTCTTTCACTTGGATGGAGAGGGCCATCTTGTGCCAGAGAAGAGCTGAGCAGAACTGTGACCCTTGGAACGCTTTTGCTGGGGAAGCCGTCCCCTGCCAGAGTGGAGCGGTTACTCTGGGGAGACCTTTCCCTGGGGCAGGGCTGTAAGCTGCTCCACTCACAGTGAAGCACATTGTGGTGCTTCTTGGCTCCCGTCTACCATGATCCTTTACATCTGAACTACAATGCTTACAAGTACAGTGCATGAGAAGGCCAGACCTGAAAGCTGGACTTACAGACAGTTGCGCCATGGGTCCTGGGAATAGAACCTGGGTCCTCTGGAAGAGCAGCCAGTGCTCTTAACCCCTGAGGTATCTCTCTGACAACCCCCCCCCTTTAGTTTTTGAGGGAAGGTAAGGAGAAGCATAGGCTGGCTATGTTATTTCTAGGTGGCATAGCCAAAGTTTGCCTTAGATTCCTGTTCCTATTGCCTCCCTGTCCCAAATGCTGGGATTATAACATAGACACTACATCCGTATCATTTAAGAGCCCCCCCCATCCCATGCACTTTCTTTTTATAGTAAAGGAGGTAGATGAGACATTGGCTCATGTGTCCCAGCCCAGGCTGGCCTCAAGCTCACTAGGTAGCCAAAGCTCGCCTTGAACTCCTAATCCACCTGCCTTCACCTCCCAAATGCCAGGACTACAGGTATGAACCATCAAGGCCAGTGTGGGGTCCTCAGCACTTTGGAGTCCAGGTCCCCTCAGCCACCAGCAGCCTCTCTGTGATGAAACGAAGGGACTGTTGTACTTAGAGTTGTTGACGATTGTTAGGAATGGAAAAGTAATCAGGCAGTGGTGACAAGCTTTTAATCCCAACACTCGGGAGGAGGCAGGTGGCTCTCTTGAGTCCAAGGCCAGCCTGGTCTACAAAGCAAGTTCCAGGACAGCCAGAGCTGTTGCACAGAGAAACCCTGTCTCAAAAAACTAAAAAGAGAAAGAAATGGAAAAGTACAATTCTGTGCGTCGATGGCTCTGTCATGATGCTGACACTGATGCTGGTTGGCCACTTGCTAACTCACAATTACCACCTAATATTACTTTTAAAATGGACTGCAGGCCAATCCAGATGGCTCAGCAGATGAAGGCATTTGCCACCAAGCCTGACAACCCTCAAAGCCACATGACAGAAGGTAGGAACTGACTGTCACGAGTTGGCATTCACGTGCCCCCACATGCAAAACACTATTTTTAAAAAAAAGGGGGGGGGAAGCCCAGTGTGGTGGTACACACCTTTAATCCCAGCACTGGAGAGACAGAGGCAGGCAGATGTCTGTTAGTTTGAGACCAGCCTGATCTATAAAGAGAGTTTCAGAGAAACCTTGTCTCAAAAAGAAAAAAGAAAGAAAGAAAAATCATCAGATTGCCAGGCTTGATGACACCCACCTTGAAGCATGGCACTTTGGAGGCAGGGGTAGTTCAGATCTCTGAGTTCAAGTCCAGTCTGGCCCCTAGAGGCCAGCCAGAGCTACATAGAGAGACTTGTCTATGAATGAATAAGGGCTGGCGGACCTGGGAGAGATGGCACTTACAATTCTGGGAGAGATGGCACTTACAATTCTTACACTGAGGAGGATGCAGACTTCTGCCTGGGCCATGATAGGGCCAGGATTGGGCAGCACAGTGACAGACAGGGCTGAGGTGGGGGCAGGGACTGGACTCTGGGCCAGTGTGGGCGTGGTTGGGGTTTCTTCGGGGACAGCGTTCTCAGGACTTTCGTTAGGGTTAGAAAGCACAGCCTCTCATTGTGAGTCAGCACCTGGACCTGGCTGTCTGCACAGCCCTTCCCGTGCTGCTGGGTACCAGGACATGTCCAGCCTCTTCCCCATCTTCCTGAGGCACTTTCAGGGCCCCTGGTGACGGGGTTCTCCATAGGGCACATGGCCTCTTCTGCTCTGGAGCTGGGGGACTTCCCCCATGAGAAAGGCTGAGGAGAGCCTTGTCCATCCCCCACCGTTCAGCGGCCTCCTCCACTCCTGCCCGGCAGACATCACTGAGTCATTCTGAGACTGGAAATTACCCCATTTTGGTCTTCTACTGCACTGCTAGGGAGGTGTTAGCCCAATTCTTAAGCTGCAGTGTGAAGCAGGGGTGGGGTGAATTCAGAGAGGAAGTGGGTGCTGGCATGCAGATAGGGGACGGTGGAAGACACCATTGGCTTGGTCTGTTGATGTAGTTATCTGGACAGTTACTACTAGCTGGGCTGGAGGTGTAGCTCAGTGGTGGCACACATGCTTCAGACAGGCAAAGCCCTGAGCAGGGTTAGCAGGGATGAGATGGCTGAGTACTTGGGCCAGCTCAGAAGTTTCCTTAGCAGCCCCGTGCAGGGCAGTCAGGCTGGGCCAGCGGGGATCAGGGCCGCCCAGTGATGACTGATTCTTTTGACAGTGGAGGCTTCCTTCTGACCTGTACTTAGCTAACGTGTTTAATATTTAAGGCCACAAGTTTAAAAATAAAATGATCAAACTCTATCAGCATGGTGGCTTCTGCTTACAATCCAGGAAACGGAGGCAGGAGGGTTTCTGCTACTTTGAAGGCAGCCCAAGCGACATAGTAAAATGGAGGCCTGCCTAGGTTGCAGTGTAAGATCTTGTCTCAAGAAAATGAAACAATGTTACACAGAGAAACCCTGTCTGGGGTGGGGGGTGGGGTCAGAAAGAAAAGAAATCAAGGAGGACAGTAATGTCAAGTTAGTTCTGTATGCAGTCCTTTTGTGGCTGTAACATACATGTCATGGAATGATACCATCTTGGCGTTAGGTCAACACCTGGACCAACTCCCCTTCCGCCTCCCCCTGCCAAGCCCTTCTGAAGCCCAGGCTTCGGGAGCCTCTACCTTTCAGATCCTGCCTCCTCTGCCTCGGTCAGGAGGCCTAACTGCAAACTTATCCGAGAGCCTGCATCTCATCAGGGCCCACCATGGCTCCCCTGCAGCCCTCCAGCCCCAGGGCGCCCCTCCCCCACCCCCACCAGCAGTGTGTCTCTGCTAACTCCAGAGCCGCAGCCCTGCCTGACCGGTGTCCCCTGCCCTCTTGTTCCCAGAGCCCTTTGCCCTGCTTTAGCAGCTGAGGTGTTCACCTGCAGCCAGGACAGTAGGAAAAGGGTCAGGGCCCCCAGGCGCCGCCACACCCACAGGCAGGGTGCTTCCTGCCTTAATGCTGGGTCGCTGGGTCTGTAAACTCGAATGGGTGGCTTTTCGAAGGCTCAGGGGAAGGAACTGGGCTTGGTAAAAGGCCTGAGTGTGGTTGACAGGATCATGTAGGGTACATCCTATGATGTCACGGGAGGGAGCACTCATCTGTGCTGCTGCCAGGACTGGATAAGTCACCCTGTGTTCAGCTTGTGCCCAAGCTGATGTTTCCACCTAAAGTTCATTTGTTTATATTGTCTTGTCGAAGCTGGGGATCAAAGCCAGAGCTCCGGGATGCTAAGCACATACTCTACCTACCACAGCCATGCCCCAACATCATGTTGTTGTTTGTTTTATCTAGACAGGGTTTCTCTGTGTAGTCCTCATTGTCCTGGAACTCCCTTTATACACCAGGCTGGCCTTGAACTCACAGAGATCCACCTGCCTGTGCCTCCCGAGCGCTGGGATTAAAGGTGTCTGCTACCACTGCCTGACCCATTTTTGTTTTTGAGACAGGGTCTCACTATGTAGCCCTGGCTGTCCTGGAACTTGTGTAGACTAGGCTGGCCTTAAACTCAGAGAGTCTCCTGCCTCTGCCTCTTGAGTGATGGATTTAAAGGCATGCACCACCATACCAGCTGTGTGTGTGTGTGTGTGTGTGTGTGTGTATTTATTTATTTATTTTTGCTTAGATCTGTGTGTGCTAGTTCTAGCACTCGGAAGGCTGAGCAGGAGGATCTGGGCTAACCTTGTGTACATGGCAAGATCCAGGGCTACTCAGACTCTGTCTCAAACTCAAAACCATACCGGGTATTAATCCCAGCTCATGCCTTAATCCCAAATTAACGAACAAATACACAAATCCAGCCTTACCCCAGTTTAGTAGCTCATGGCTACAATCCCAGCCCTCTAGGAACTGAGAGAGAAGACTGATGTTTGAGGTCAGCCTATGCTTCATGGTGAGTCCTAGGCCAGCCTAGGATAAGTGTGATACTGTTTCAGTAAACAAAATTTAACAGCCAGACGTCTGAGCACACTGCTCTAATGCTAGCTAGCACTTGGAAAGCTGGAGAGAGGGTCCACACCTTGAAGCTAGCCTGGCCTACATAGCTAGAAACTGCCTTTACGCTGTTAAGGGGTGCTGGGGGCTCTAGACAGCCTGAATTCTTGAGGCTTCCCTGCAAGTTGGGGTGGCATAGCGGGAATCCTCCCTCTTTCTAGAATTCCCCTGTCTGAGTGTCTGAATGCTTTCGTTGTCAATAGAAACTTTTGTCTTATTCCAGGAATAAAAAGTCTCTCAGTGCTGTTATTTGGATCTTGTGAAATTTATAAACTACCTTCAGAACTACCTTATAAACAACTTCCTGAAGCTGGATCTCCCTGTTGGGAAGCTCAGCACAGCCCCAGGGACATGGCCTTGGGGACTGTCTTAAAGTCACTCTACTGGAGTGCTGGCATGTTTCTTCAGATCCCAGATGTCTAATTGCTTCCTTGGACTTTTTTTTTTTTTTTTTTTTTCCTTCGTCTTCTATTTTTTTGGATACAGGAAGCATGTAAGTCCAGGCCAGCTTTGAACCCCTGATCCTCCCGCCTTCCCCTCCCAGACCATAGAATTACAGGTGAGACACAGCTTTGATGTTTCCCCTTCCCTGTCAAACAGGAAAGCATTCTGAAGGAAGCCAGGCGAGGCCCTGGTGAGCCCCCAGAAGCATCGCCACTGACTTAGTCCTCCCTTCGCTGAAACCCAGGACAGGGTTGTGCCAAGAGAGCCCACACTCCTATGAGGAAACTGTTTAAGTCGCATCAAAACCTCTGACAAATACAACATTATTTTTTTCTCTAGAAGAGATATGACTTCTCTTTTAAGGTAATTCATTTATGTGGGTGGAGGATAGCGTCAGAGCGCAGTGAGCTCAGACGGCAACTCTCAGGGGTCATTCCTCCCTTCCCCTCTGCGGGTCCCTGGGATTTGGGCTTGGTGGCTGGCCCACTCATCCATGTTACCTTCCAAAATGAGGCTCTGTAACTGGAGCCACTATGTGGGTTCTGGGAATGGCTCTTGGGTCCTGTGAAAAGCAAAAACAGCCAGTGCTCTTCACCGATGAGTGAGTCACCTCTCCAGCCCCGGCTCCCGCAAATGAAGTTTTTATAAGATACTACAATAGGCATGAACCTTGAAGACAACATGTCATGCTAAATAAGCCAGTCACAAAAGGACAAACACATCACGGTGCCACTTCCATAACTGTCTCGGACAAGCTGGTCCTTCCACGACGCCTGAAGCAGCTTCGCAATCACAGGGGGAGGCGTGGGGACTTACCACCGCTGGGGGCACAGCTCCTGGGGTCTGAAATGCTCCTGTGATGGACCATGGCAAGGGGAACAAATGCCCACGGTTTTGAACTTACCACTCTCTGACAGTTTCACACATGTACATAGTAACTTCCACCTCCTCTTCTGCCCAAACTCGTGTTTTCCCCAGGAAAACCCTTCCTGCTTGCAGGTCCGAATAGGGCGTCCTCTTCAGCGGCTCCTCGGCTGGGAAGATGGCACCTTCCTTCCCTGGCTCCTGGAGGGTGGTGGGAGATGGCGGTGGATGATGTGATCTTGGTTTGGGTTTGTTTGTTTGTTTTGAGACAGTCTCGCTGAGAAGTCCTGGTTCATCTTGAGCTTTCAGTGATCCTCTTGCGTCTGCCTTCCAAATGCCAGTGGATGTGTAACAGGCGTGTAAACCCAGTAACTGGATCCAGATTGTATTCTTCCAAATAGTCCGGCTGGGGTGGGGCTTGAATTCAGTGGTAGTAGGAGGACACTTGCCCTAGTTCAATTGCTAGCGCCACAAAAACATGTTTTTAACACCCACAGGACAATAAGTAACTTTTTAAATTCCTGTTGAGCTGGCCATGGTGGCACACACCTTTAATCCC
Organism: Cricetiscus sungorus; assembly: GCA_030556225.1. Classification (NCBI taxonomy): domain Eukaryota; kingdom Metazoa; phylum Chordata; class Mammalia; order Rodentia; family Cricetidae; genus Cricetiscus; species Cricetiscus sungorus. The sequence goes on along the minus strand of JANBXA010000069.1, from coordinate 90,629,026 downwards.
AGCACTCTGGAGACAGACATAGGTGGATCTCTGTGAATTCCAGGCCAGCATAGTTTACACACTGAATTCTAGGCCAGATAGATAGATGGATAGATGGACAGATGGATAGATGGATGGATAGATGGATGGATAGATGGATGGATGGATGGATGGATGGATAGATAGATGGATGGATGGATGGATGGATGGATGGATGGATGGACAGATGGACAGATGGATGGATGGATGGATGGATGGACGGATGGACAAATGGATTAAATTTTCTATTGGGTGAGGTAGAGTAGTGATACATGCCTGTAATCCTGGGAGTAGAGAGGCTCACACAGGAAGATTGTTAATCAAGATCAGCCTGGGCTGCACAGAAAGTTCCAGATCAGTTTAGACTACATATAGAGGGAGGAGAAGGAGGAGAAGGGGAGGAGGAGGAGAAGAAGAAAAGAAAAAGCAGCTGGGGGCACAGGGCACAGCAGGCCGGGGCAAGGACACTCGCTGTTCTTGCAGAGAACCCAGGTCAATGTGCAGTGCCCATAGCAGGTAGCTCACAGCACCTGCAACATCAGGGTCCCAGCACCTTCTTTGGCCTTAATGGGTAGCAGCACACCTAGAACATACAAACGCATACTCATAAATAAAAATTAAGTAAGAGCTGACCCAACAGTTAAGAGCCTGTGACGCTCTTGTAGAGGATCTGAATTTGGTTCCCAGCACCCACAAATGGTGGCTCACACTGCTGGCAATGCCAGCTCCTGGCTACTTATCGCCCTCTTCTGGCCTCTAAGAGCACTGCATCCACATGCATACACACACGCACGCGCACGCACGCACACACACACACACACACACACACACACACACACTCACAACTAAAACATAAAATCTGGGTCAGTAGCACGGCTCTTGCTAAGGATCCAGCTTCAGTTCCCAGTATCCCCACGGTGGCACACAACCACCCGTGACTCCAGCCCAAAGATTTACTTATTTTGATTTCACTTGTATAAAGGAAATGTTTAAGAAGATAGCTCAATCATTTATTCAGATTTTTAAATTTTATTTTACATGTATTGGTATTTTGTCATGGGTGTCAGGTCCCCTGGAACTGGAGTTACAGACAGTTGTGAGCTGCCTTGTGGGTGCTGGGAATTGAACCCAAGTCCTCTGGAAGAGCAGCCAGTACTCTTAACCACTGAGCCACCCCTCCAGCACCAGATTTTGAATTTTTATTTATTTACTTATTTACTTATTTATTTATTGGACATAGTACCTCACTCTGTGACCAGGTTATCCTTGAACTTGGGATCCTTGTGTCTCAGCCTCTTGAATATGGACATATTGGGCAGGCATCTCTACCTTCCAAAGACATGGATTAAATCCCTGGAACCCATACAGTGGAAAGAGAGAAAGGATTTTGGCAAATTGTCCTCTAACCTCCACACTAGAAATAAGTAAATAAATCATTCAATCAATGAATTTCAAGCTGGGTATGGTGGCCCTGGAGAGGCAGAGGCAGGGGGACAACAGAAGTTAGGGGTCACATAGGGCTACAGAGTGAAGCCATGTCTCAGTCAATAAACAGACAAAGCCTTTTGGTTTTTCAGACAGGGTCTCTCTGTGTAACAGCCATGGCTGTCCTGGAATTTGCTCTGTAGTCTAGGCTGGCCTCGAACTCATAGAGATCTGCCTGCCTCTGCCTCCTAAGTGCTGGGATTAAAGGCATGCACTGGCCTGGCATAGACAAAGTTTTTTCAAATCCAAGTAGGCTGAGCCGGACCCCTCCCCTGGACTGAGTGGGGACAGGGCACTGCCGATCAACCAGCCCTTCTGGAGCTTCCTTGCCAGACCCTGCAAGAAAGCATTTTGTTGCTGGAAAGGGGTAGCCAGGGGTGCTCTCCAGACATGTGCACAGCTTGAAAGCCAAGAAAAGGCCAGATAACCCAGCCAAAGGGAAACAGGGGGGCTGCCATGAGAGACTGATGGAGGGCCAGGAAGAGAAGATAGATGTCTCCAGGAGAAAATCTCTTCTTTTAGGAACACGATTTCCCAAAGGTTCAGGAGCTTCCAGGTCATGCCCTTCACTTGTGTGAGTGTGTGTATGTGTGTGTGAGTGTGTGTGTGTTATATGGATGGACGGACGGACGGACACACACACACACACACACACACACACACACCCATGGACCATGTGTGGTGGTCAATGAGTCAGGTCTGAGGCGTGGACAGGAAGTGCCCTTCCCAGCTGAACCATCTTTACCCTTTCAACATCTGCTCTTTCTCAGACTCAGTAGCTCAGCCTAGATTGAATTTATTTGCTTTGTGCCTAGAGTTGGCCTCGAACTTCTGAGCTTCCTGTCTCTATCTCCTTGCAAGTGCTAGGATTACAGGCTTTCGCCAGGCTTGTGCCATCATCCCTGGTTCATGAGACCCAGGGCCTTCTGCATGCCAGGCAAGTCCTTTACCAACTGAGCTGCGTGCCCAGACCCTCCCGTCCAGGGCCATTTTCTCTGTCTCTCTGTGTCCTCTATGAATACACCCCAAAGCAGTTAGGCAGTTCTCGAGATATGGGGGAGGAGTTGTGGGAAAAGAAGACAGCACCCCCCTGCTTTCCTCCCCCCTGCTCCACCGACAGTCTAATGGACGGGGCTACACTTCCTCTGTGCCAACAGGGTGGAGGCTGGCTTCCTTAAGGCAGCAGAAAACACCTCAGAGGCTCAGAAATAGTGGTGGGTGAGGGCTGTTGCCCACAAAGGCAGATGTAGCTGAGAACCAGATGCCAAAAAGCAGAACTCTGGGAGCTGGGTCGCCCTCCAGGAGGTTGGGAGCCTTCCCCTCTGGCTGCTTCCCGCTGGCCTCCTCCCCCACACCTGGTTCCCTGCTGAGGTCACTGCCGGTCCGCTCTTGAGTGTTACTGGGCAGTGGATCCCCTTCATTTCTTTATAAGTTGTCTGGGTTTGGGCCTTGTGCTGAGTGAATCTGAAAATAGCAAAAAAGGAACTGTGAGAAGCACCTCTGGTGTTGGCCCTGGTGCCCATGAGAACTTCCTCTAGAACATTCCAACAGTGTTGGTTTTTTTCACGGGTTTCTCAGTAAAAAAAAAAAAAAAAAAAAAAAAAAAGTCAAAGTCTGAAACTAAACAAAAATGAGGGTACACAACCACGCAAGTGCCAGCCAGTGAAGGTTTGTTTTATTTTTGAGACAGGGTCTCTCTGCCTAGACCTGGCTGTCCTGGAACTCGCTCTGTAGACCAGGCTGGCCTTGAATTCGTAGAGATCCACCTGGCTCTGCCTCCCTCCCGAGTGCTGTGATTAAAGGCGCCCACCAAGTGAAGGTTTATTAACAATTAAGGTTTGACACATAGAATCAGAGGACAACTCGCAGAAGCCGTTCTCTCCCTCCGCCTTGGGGGTCCCTGGGGTCCAGCTCAGGTCACGGGGCTTGACAGCAAAAGCCCTCTGAGCCATCTCTTCAGCCCTGGAAACAACCAAGACATCCTAACATTCAGCAGGTGGCTGGCTACGCAAATGGGTGGGTCATCCGCACAAGATTTATGGTGTTCGCCTTGATTGGAGATCCTGTGCTGGATGTTGCTTGCTCAGCTCCTGAGCCAAGACCCAGATGTCACTATGCATTCCCCACAAGAAGCTAGGTACTTAGGGGCTCCTTGCTAAGAGAAAGAACTCCAACCGGGGCCTGCCGTGCCCTGGGGTCTGAGATAGTAGTGACTGTGGGTCGACAGCCCCCACGCAGTTATTTGGTGAATTTAAGAATGAGAACAAGGACCATGAAAAACAAGGCTTCTCATCCCTGGCTCCTAAGAAGACAGATGAGTGTGGCGGCGGCTGAGCCTGCAATCCCTGCTCTCAGGAAACAGGGGCAGAAGAATTACCACAAGCTGGGGTCCAACCTGGTCTACACAGCCAGCCCAGAGTAGTCAGGGCTACAGTTCATAGTCTCTTGCAATTTAGTTCCTGCAGCTACGCAGGTAAATCACAATGGCCTCTAATGCCAGCTCCAAGACATGCAGTGCCCTCTTCTGGACTCTACGGGAACTGCATTCCTATGTGCACATTCTGTCCTTGCCCCCACCCCCACCCTCCCATACACCGAATCGCAAATAAAACAATTCTAGGGGCTGGAGAGAACACTAGCTGGTCTTCCAAAAGTCCTGCGTTCAATTCCCAACAACCACTGACAGCTTACAACCATCTGACCATTTGTAATGAGATCTGGTGCCCTCTTCTGGCCTGCAGGGGGGTCTATGGAGACAGAACACTATACATAATAAATAAAGATATCTTTAAAAGTGATTCCGTATCAGCTTAGACTGACAGTCATGGGTTTTTGTTTTGTTTTGTTTTTTGACCCATGGTTCTACAGGGCTTGGACACCTGAAGTCTACCTACTTCATATGGATGGATGGATGGATGGATGGATGGAGAAACTGAAGTCTAAGACACACAGCAAGTTGCTTCTACCAAGCTCGGACCTCTTGCTGATAGCAGATCGCTGGGGGCCAGTTCCCCCTGCCAAACAGCTCAGCTGTGAGACACCAACCCTATTTGTTCAAGACCATGGAGGCATGCATTCCCAGCTAGGAGGTGGGGGAAGTCCAGAAGAACTGTTAATAGGTCTGTTCAGGGCATGATGAGGCCACACAAGGCTTCACTTCCCCAAGCTGACGGGAACTGTTGTTTTTCTGGCTTATCTTTTCACATGACTGGACTTACTAAATATATTGAATTTAAATGGCCAGATTGCAAATATGCAAAATTAGGACTGGGTTACAAACCCAAGAAAACTGGCGCCTGTTCAGGTGTGCCCATGGACAGTGCCTATTAACACATACTGAGTGAGGAGAGCAGAGCCGAACTGTACACGCAAGCAGACGACTATTCGGACAGAGCTGGAAAAGAAGGTACCCTGGAGAAAAATGGACTCAACAGAAGTGATATTGCATATGCTGCAACAACTAAAATCTAAAGCCAGGGCTTGGGGCAGAGCTTCAGTCCATGGCTCATAAACACAAACATTTACTCACACCGGGAGGGGCTGGGAAGATGGCCTGTGGGTAAGAGCGCTTACAAACATGAGGACTTAAGTTCAAATCCACAGCACCCAGGTAAAAAGCTGTGCCTGGCTATAACCCCAGCACTGGGGGGTCAGGTGGAGCTGGGGGTGACACAAAGACAGGTGGGTTCTGGGAGCTAGGCATGATGCACTCCTCCCATCCAAGGAATACAACTAGACTTCTTGAAAATTTAAAATGTCTAGGTGTCAGCCAGCCAAGCGTTGGTGGCACACACCTTTAGTCCCAGCACTCGGGAGGCAGAAGCCGGCAGATCTCTGTGAGTATGAGACCAGCCAGGTCTACAGAGTGAGTTCCAGGACAGGCTCCAGAGCTACAGAGAAACCCTGTCTCGAAAATTTTTTTTCTAGGTATCAAACGGGATGTGGAGAAAGGAAAATCAGGAGTGTGGGTCACCCACAGACACATAAAAAGTTTAAGGCCAGATTGGGCTACGTGAGAACCTATCAAAATTTATTTTGAAATTTCTGACACTTGAAGGCTGGCTCTGGAGTTGACTCAGTTGATAAAGGTGCTTGCTGCCAGGATTGACATCTAAATTCAATCCTTCGGACACCGTGGTAGCAGAGAACTGGCATCTGCAAATTGTCCTCTGAACATGGCCACACACACAATTAATTAATTTTTTCAAAAATGTATGCCAAGCCAGGCAGTGGTGGTGCTCGCCTTTAGTCCCAGCACTCAGGAGGCAGAGGCAGGCGGATCTCTGTGAGTTTGAGGCCAACCTGATCTACAAGAGCTAGTTCCCGGACAGGCTCCAAAACTGCGGAGAAACTCTGTCTTGAAAAACAAACAAAACACAAAAGAAAACAACAACAACAAAAGAGAAATCATCTCAAAAAAAATATAAACAAAAAACCCAAGCAAACACCGCGTAAGTAAGGATGCATTAACTTGTTACAACAAATGACTTATTCTCAGTTCACATACACTTTTGTTTTTGTCTTTGGGTCTTACATAGCCCAAGCTGACTTTGAACTTTGTAGCACGGGATTACGTTGAACTCCCGATCTGCCTCCTGGTGCCCAAGCCACCCCGCCTGGCTGTGTGACAAACGTCAGGGATACAGGGATAAGGTTCTTATGAGAACCCCGGCTATGGCTATAACTTCCGACCCAGCCTGGGTCCCTTCATCTTTCCAATTTTAGATTATACAGATTCTGAGACTACACGGATCTGAAGAAAAGAGATTCAAGTCCAGCGAGCCCGAAGCCTTCCACATCCTCCACTGAGTTCACGGGACAGTGCCACTGAAAAAGGCAGCCTAAAAAGTCTAAAAGCCTGCTTGCTTTTCCATCCTCTTCCTTCCGACGTCGGGAATGCGCACGCGCAAAAGCAGCAGGACTACATCTCCCAGGAGGCTGTTCGCCGCTGCCCCAGTGGGAGGGGCTTGGCAGCAGAAGACTACATTACCCAACGATACCTCAGCGGTGACATTTAGATGATCCCTCCGACGTAAAACGATTGGGCCTGCGGTGTCCAGGAGCTGCGCCGTGATTGGTCCAGCAGCCCATCAGTTACTAGCAAGTGCAGTTAAGTTTTGCTGTTGGAAACCCTGCGAAGGAAGGAGACCCGAGCTTGTGGAGCCAGGCGCAACCCGCCGTCAGGTGAGTAGCCTCTGGCTTTGCCCTCCTGGTACTCTCGGGAAGCGGTACCCCGGCTCCCTAAGCCGGAACACAGGGAGCACAGAATGGCAGGTATCCACGCGGGCGGGGACGAATGCTCACGTGGCACACCTGACCCTAGGAGCATCTTCAGGGACACGGAAGACGAGCCCCCTCCACCTCCACTGCAGGCATTTATTTACACGTGGTGTTGTCCACTGCCCGGCACTCACGGAGAAGCCCTACCCCCCGGGAACGGCACGCCTGGACTGGGCACCCTCACGGGGCCGTCAGCAGAGCGCCTCAGCTCAACACGTGAGCTCTCAGTCACTCACCGAATGACACCTGTCCGTCCTGCAGTGGGGTCTGACATAAAAAAGGTGCGCTGTCACTCAGGTCAGCCGCCGCCCCGTCTCGGTCGTGCATTATTTATATCGTACAATCACTTTTTAATCTGTCTAGATATCAAGATTGTTGGTGCAGGAAGATTTTGAATGGGCAGGAAATTAATTTTTCCCTTTGTTTGTTTTTGTTGTTGGTTTCAGACAGGGTCTCATGTAACCCAGGCTAGACTTGAACTTGCTTTGTTATCAAGGATGACCTTGAACTCTTGGGGCTCTTGCCGCCAAGTATTACAGGCTCCACTCACTGTGCTGGCTTGTGCTTCTTGTGGGGACCGAGTCCGGGACATTTTACCAATTATACTTCCTTCAGCCCTGATTTTTAAAAATGTCTGTGTTTTTGTGATCTTCTTTTCTAGAAAGCAAAACAAACACTTCAAAAGCTTTTTAGGTGTGTGTGTCTTACTGGTTTTCAAAATTTGTCGTTTAATCTGGTCAGCATCTACGCCAGGCAGGTCAGACATCGTCTCCGACTTTCCACAAGTGAAAACTGAGTTGGTATTTTTATTTCATTTAGAAGATTTTTTTTTTAACTTTTATTATTTTTCTGTGGATAAGCATTTGCCTGCTCTTATTTCACCACATGCATGCCTGTGCAGGAGGAGGCCAGAAGAGTTTCAGATCCCCAGAGACTGGAATTACAGCTCTGAGCCTTCATGTGGGTATTAGGAATCAAACCTAGGTCCTCAGCCAGTGCTCGTAACTACTGAGCCATGACCCAATTGGGTTTTGTTTTTGTTTTTTTGAGACAGGATTTCTCTGTGGCTTTGGACCCTGTCCTGGAACTCACTCTGTAGATCAGGCTGCTCTTGAACTCACAGAGATCCACCTGCCTCTGCCTCTGCCTCCCGAGTGCTGGGATTAAAGGTGTGTGCACCACCATTGCCTGGCTTCCAGTTGGTATTTTAAAAGCTGTGGGATAGACAGAACTTCAACACAGGTTTTATTTTATTTGCGTTTATTTATCTGGGGTGTGTGAGTGTGTGTGTGTGTGTGTGTGTGTGCGTGCGTGCATGTGTGTACTTACAGTCTCACACACCACCAAGAGAGTGTAAACTTAGGTGAGAGACAACTTTGAGGGTTGGTTCTTCCCTTCCACCATGAAAGGTCCAGGGTGGAACTCAGAGCTTCAGGCTGGGCAACAAGTATCTTTTCCCACTAAGCCATCTCTATGGCTTCAGGATTTTATTTTGGTGGCAATGGGATTGTAAACTTGCGGCTTTGCATACAAGACAGGTACTCTACCCCTGAGCTGTATACGGAACACACACACCCTCACCCTTGCCGGTCACTCTTGCTGTGCTCAGGAGTGGAGCCCAGGGCCTTGTATATGCTTGGCTAGCACTCTGCTTTTTGCCTGGGTTTCTTGGGTCTTAGGTAGCCCAGGCTAGCTCCTGATGCTCTTGCCTTTGCCTCCCATATGCTGGGATTGTAGGCTTGAACCACAATGGTTTTGTTTTGTTTCGATTTTTCTCTGTGTAGCCCTGACTGTCCTGGAGCTAGTACTGTAGACCAGGCTGGCCTCAAACTTAAAGGTCAGCCTGTCTCTGCCTTAGCCCGCCTCTGCTCGGATCCAAGGTGTGTGCCACCATGCCTAGCTTCTTTTTTACCTTGTACATTAAGACAGGTTCGCAGGATACAGGCCTGGCTGGGGCTCACACTGTGGCCCATCTGTATCAGTCTTCCTGGTTACCTAGAACCCAGGCTCCTTGATCTGTACCCAGCAATGGAGAAGTGCTTATGTCTTGAAATCCTAGCACAGTCGCCTCTCCCACCTTCTGCTTGGTTTGAATGGTGCGGTTACAGGCTGGGTTTCCAGATGGGGACACGGAGCCAGGACACCTGCCACTTGGCTTTCTTTTCTTTCCCTCCTAGACTGCAGGAAACTTGAAACTGTTCAGGACTGAGCAGGCCCTGTCACCCTTGAGAGGGTTCAGTGGCTTAGTCCTCTGCCCTTGTTTAACCCGATTCTCCCAGGCTTCTGGGAGAGGTGCCAGGGTAGATGAGAGAGAGAAGGAAAATCAGTCAGAATGGACTGTCTTTGGGTGGCCTGTGACCTCCTAGTTACTGTGCATGTTCCAGCCATGGGGCACTTGTGATGTCCTTTCTGAAATCATTTTCTATGTAGGTGTTTTGTTTGTTTCTTTTGTTTAGGTGGCATCTTTTAGTTAAAGTTCTTTTGCTGTGAAGAAACATCATAACCATAGCAACTCTTTTATTGTTGTTGTTATTTTGTTTTGTTTTGATTTTACTTATTTGTTTGTATGTTTATTTATTTATTTTTCCAAATCAGGGTTTCTCTGTGTGGCCCTGGCTGTCCTGGAACTCACTATGTAGACCAGGCTGGCCTTGAACTCAGAGACCTGCCTGTGCCTCTCCAGTGCTAGCATTAAAGGCGTGTGCCACCACTGTTCAGCTTCACAGCAACTCTTGTAAAAGAAAACATCTAATTGGGGCTGGCTTTTAGGTTCAGAGGTTTAGTCCATGGCAGGAAGCATGGCAGCATGCAGGCAGATATGGCGCTGGAGAAGCAGCTAAGAATCCTACATCCAGAGTAGCATACAGCGGTGAGAGAGAGTGACACTGGGCTTGGCTTGTGGTTCCGAAACCTTAAAGCTTATCCCAAGTGACACAATTTCTCAATAGGGCCACCTCCCAATGGTGCCACTCCCTATGGGCCTATGGGAGCCCACTGGCATTCACACCACCACAGGCAGGTTGTCTTGGATGTTCTTGCTAGCCTGGAGTTTGCTGTGTAGACCAGGCTGGCCTTGGATTCGCAGTGATCCTCCTGCCTCTGTCTCTCGAGTGCCAGGTGTATTACAACGAAAGCAAAGGCAGAGGGCACTGGCAGTTACTTTGGATAGTAGTAGCTTGTTGGAGACTAGGATTATATTTTTAATTTAACTAAAATCTTTAATTTATTTCATGTGTTTGAAGGTTTTGCTCACATCCATGTATATATGTGCACCACAGGCATGTACATATGTGTACCACCTGCATGCCTGGTGCCTGTGGAGGTCAGAAGAGGGTGGAGGATGACCCAGATTTGGAGTTATGCATAGTTGTGAGCTGAAGTGTGGGTGCTAGGAATCGAACTTAGGCCCTCTGCAAGAGTAACAAGTGTTGTTAACCTCTAGGCTGTCTCTCCAGCCCTAATTTTATTTTTAATTATGAGTTATTTTTAAATACGAGTGTGTGGGGGGGATATGTGTACATGAGCACAGAAGCCCTCAGAATGAAGAAGGACATTGGCTCTCTTGGAGCTGGAATTATAGGTATCTGTGAACTATCAGATGTGGGCACTGAGACCTGGAACCAGTTCGTGTAGACCAGGCTGGTCTCGAACTCACAGAGACCCACCTGCCTCTGCCTCCTGAGTGCTGGGACTAAAGTGTGCACCACCACGCCCAGCTCTATGGGCTTGCATCCTAATCAGAGAGGACAAGAAACTCTATGCATAGGAGTAAGGCTGCAAAGGCCAGTGACCCAGGCTGCTGCAAGGAGGTGGTGTCTGGGCAGATGCTGAAGGGTTTGTCCTTGTGACTCTTTCAATCAGCTTGATACTCATGGACATTGGATGGACCAGAGGCAGGGATGGTCGGCTATGATGCCAAAGCAGATGTCAGGAGTAACTCCAAGTTGGAGGTGGCAGTGGCAGGATCAGTGTCTGGATTTGTCACTCGTGCCCTGATCAGCCCTTTGGATGTCATCAAGATCCGTTTCCAGGTACCCTTTCTCCTCTTTTCCATGTAACGGGCTAGGGAGCAAACAGGTTCAGTCCTTGTAAAGGTGGCTCCTAAAAATTGGAATTTTGTCAAGGTGAAGGGTTTCATTTCTTTCAGCTCTCCCCTCCCCCAGCACCCTGACCTTTTGCACTTTAATCCCTAGCTTCAGATTGAACGCCTGTGTCCAAGTGACCCCAACGCCAAATATCACGGGATCTTCCAGGCCATCAAGCAGATTCTGCAGGAGGAGGGCCCAACAGCTTTCTGGAAAGGACACATTCCAGCCCAGATCCTGTCCGTAGCCTATGGAGCTGTCCAAGTAGGTACTAGGGAACCCGGTCAGGTCCCTGGGGTCACATTTCTCCTTGGATCAGAGAAAGGGTAAGGCAAGTAAGGATGTTGCCTCGGTGGCAGTCCCCACTCTGCCCAGTTGCACCATGGGAAACTGGATCTGACCATGTGATGACATCACTGATTAGCCACACCTTAGGCCTTCTCTTCCCACATCCCGTTCTCCTTCCCCTCTCCTGACCCTGTCCCAGGTAATACTTAGGAGTACTCCCCATATAACCTCTATTTTTCTTTTTTAAATCTCAAGTCACGTTTTGTAGAGATGTGCTTGGTACACAATTCCTGCCAAGGCGTCAAGGTCAGAGGACAATTCTCTCCTACCATGTGGGCTCTGGGTTCACTAGGGGTTTGTTTTTTGTTTGCTTCTTTTTATTTTGGGAGGCAGATTCTATGTATCCCTGCCTGTTCTAGAACTCTCTATGTAGAACAGGCTCACCTAGAACTCAAGAAAGATCTACCTGTTTCTGCCTCTCAAGTTCTGGAGTCAAAGGGTGCAGCAGTATGCCTGACTAGGGTCCCGGGATTCAAACTCAGGCCCTCAGGCTTGGCTGCAAGCACCTTTACCCGCCGAAACAACACCTTCACCGCGCCTCAGGGTGCAGAAGAGGAACATACAGCAAGTGCCCCTGGGATTGGAGGACGGCAGCTAGGACCGCGTGACTGCCCATCATGGGATGAATGCTGCTAACACAGGCTTCTCATGTCCCATCGTTCCTTGCTTTAGCATGTGTGTCATGGTGCACATGGTAAGGTTTGGCAGGAGTAACAAGGCCTCATCCCTGTAGAATGCAAGCTTTGGCCCTCATGGTCGTCCTGTGAGGCAGATGGTATTGTCTTTCCGATTCTACAGAAGCGAAAGCGATGGCTGAGAACAGCTAAGGCCGTTGGTGGGGAAGTGGCAGAGGGACAGCCAGCACAGTGGAAGAGCATGGAGCCAGCCCCACCTTAGTGAGCTGGTGTGCGAAAGGCCTGGCTCTGGTACCCACAGAGCACAATTAAATAAGTGCATGAATAAGTTACGAGAGGCAGTGGCCGAGCAGGGTCCTTCCATGCGGCAGGTGTTCCTGGGATGCCTGGCTGGCTGGAGGTGATGGGGAAGGCTCTGGGTATGAAGGAGTGTGCTGTCAACAGACATGAGGGACTCAGATAATGTCCACCTTTCCCTGGGATGCGGAAAGTAGGTAATGAATGGCGTTTCCCGCATCTTCCAAGCCTGGCGTGACACATACCTGTAACACTTGGGGACTGAGGCAGAAGGAGTGTCTAAATTCAAGGCCATTGTGGTGTCTATAGCAGGTTCCAGGCTAGCCAGGCCTCCACAGGTCCATGTGTGTTTGTGTCTGTATGCATATGTGTACATGTAGGCAGAGATGTGTCTTCCTCAGTCACTCTCCACAGAGTCTCTCCCTAAAGCAGCCCAGCAAGCATATGATCCGTCTGTCTCCATCCCTACAAACGCCTGGCCCCGGGGTCACAGGCGTGCACTATTGCACCCTGCTTCTTATGTGAGTGCTGGAGCTCAAACTGAGGTCTTGTGCTTGCACAGAAATACTTCAGCAACTAAATTATTTCCCTAGCACCTCTCTCTCTCTCTGTGTTTTTTCAATAGATGATGTAGGAGATGGAAGGCAGGACCTTGTGCTAAGCAAGTGATCGCCTTAGCCTGCTCCACATCCTTCCTTCTTTCCTTCCTCCCTTCCTTTTTCTTTTTCTTTCTTTCTTTCTTTCTTTCTCTCTTTCTTTCTTCCTTCCTTTTTCTTTTTCTCTCTTTCTTTCTTTCTTTCTTTCTTCCTCCTCCTCCTCCTCCTCCTCCTTCTTCTTTTCTTTTTTTTTTTTTTTTTGATTTTTGAGACAGGGTTTTTCTCTGTAGCTCTGTAGACCAGAGCTCTGTGGCCTCAAACTCACAGAGATCGTCCTGCCTCTGCCTCCCGAATGCTGGGATTAAAGGCGTGCGCCACCACTGACTGGTCATACCCTTTCTTTTTTAAAAGATTTTTTAAGTTGTGTGCACATGAGTGCCGTGCCTACGGGGCATCGGAACCTCTAAAGCTGGAGTTGCAGGCTGTGGTGAGCTGCCGGGTGTGGGGACCGGAACCAAATTGTGCAGGAGCCGTACATATCTGCCGTTGCCTCTCCAGCACTGAAGTGGATGGGAGGTGGCATCTAGATTATTCTTTCTTTCCACTTTACCCACTCGGATAAGGCGGCTGAGTACGCGGAGCGGCGTGCTGTGTCTCTCGTTCTTGGGGATCGCTTCCTCGGCGTGTCCTCAGCGGCTTTCCTTTGCTTTTGCAGTTTCTGTCATTTGAAGAGCTAACTGAGCTGCTCTACAGAGTCAACTTGTACGAAAAGCACGAATTCACAGCGCACTTTGTGTGTGGCGGCCTGTCTGCTGGCGTAGCCACCCTTGCTGTACACCCTGTGGATGTCCTTCGCACTCGACTGGCAGCTCAGGGGGAGCCCAAGGTGAGCAGTCAGGGCCAGACAAGGGCAGCCTGGAGGAGGTGGGAGCACAGGAATCGGGGCACCTTTCACTATCAGCACATAGCCAGCCTAAGGCTTGTAAGGAATCTGCACTCTGCAAGGTGTCTTGTGTCCATTTCTACCAGCAGCTCATAGACTTCCTGGAGAGACTGAGCCCACAGGGGCAAAACGGCCGTGGACTGAAGGAGGCAGGCCTCTGGGGACCTGGGACTCAGGACTGCTGGCCATAATATCCTGGAGGTGTCCTCCAGGGATGTACTGAAGGAGATGGCGAAGGTGGCGCGGTCTCAAGGGAGAACTTAATGAAAGCAATGGGCCCAGCCTCTGTCTTGGTGACTTTTCTTCTTGCAGTGATAAAATCTCTGACCAGAGCATCTCAAGGGAGAAAGGACTAATTTGGCTCACGCTTGATTCTAGATCCTGTCAAATTGGTGATCAGTATTAACCTCACACCTTGAATCAGACCTCCTGACCCAGCCTGCCTCCTGAATGTGTTTAAGGGTAACACCAGTAGGGGGTGGAGAGACACCCAGATATGGTTCCCCACATCCAGATCACAACCGTCCTAAACTCCAGTTCTAGCACCCTCTTCTGGCCTCTAGGCATCAAGCAGGCATGCCGTCCACATCCATACATGCAGGCAGACCCTCATACACACTTTTTCTTTTGTAAGCAAGAGAACTAAAATCCTGCTTTAAAAAAAAAAGTGGATTGTCTTTAATAGGCGGGCTTGAGGCCTGTGATCCTAGTTTAGGGGAGGGGGAGACAGGAAGATTGGGAAACTGCAAGAACAGCCTGGACTACAGAGTGAGATACTGTCTCAAAAAACAAACAAACCTAAACACCCCCACCCCAACCCTGGCAAACATACACACTAGCAATCGCAAAACCCCACCACAAAAGGAAAAAGAGTTAGCAGCGGCCACATACACAGCAGCGGGGCCACACACACATACACACACACACACACACACACACACACACACACACACACACACACAGAGCAGCGGCCCCACACACACACACACAGCAGTGGCCACACACACACACACACACACACACACACACACACACACACACACACCACACACACACACACACACACACACACAGCAGTGGCCACACACACTGCAGAGTCCTTGTACATGGACGCTAAAATGGAAAGGTTGCCTGAGTTCATCTCAGCAATGGAGTGAGACTGTGTCTCAAAAATAAACAGAACAGGAGCTGGCAGGATGGCTTAGTGAGTAAAGACACTTGCTTCCAACCTAATGGCTTGAGTCTGATCTCTGGAAGCCACATATTAAGAGAACCAACTCCTGAATTTTGTCCTGTGACCACACAAGTGCGCGAAGCATGCCCAGACCCACACATGAGAAATAAACATAGAGGATGGACAGATTGCTCAATGGTTAAGAGCACTTGGCTGCTTTTCCAGGTGGCCCAGGTTCAATTCCCAGCACCCACAGGGATTTCAAAACCACCTTAACTCCAGTCCCTGGGGTCCAAAGCTGCTTTCTGCCCTCTGCTGGCGCTGCATGTGAGACATGTACAGACATGTTACAGCCAAACACTTGTCGTAGTCAGGGGTCTGTTGCTGAAATGAAACACCTTAACCTCACATTTCCACATCACAGATCATCACTGAAGGAAGCCAGGACAGGAACTCAAGCAGGGCAGAAACCTGGAGGCAGGGGCTGATGCAGAGGCCATGGATTAAGGACTTGGTCCTCATGGCTTGCTCAGTCTGCTTTCTTACAGAACCCACGACCACCAGCCCAGGAATGGCCCCACCCACAGTGGACTGGACCCTCCCCCATCAATCTTTAATTGAGAAAACGCCTTACAGCTGGATCTCATGGAAGTATTTTCTCAATTGAGGTTCCCTTCTTTCAGATAGCTCTAGTTTATGTATCAAATACATATAAGACTAGCCAGCACAATATCCATACACATAAAATTAAAAATGTAAAGGTTCATTTAGAAATACCAGTATGTGTGTGTTTCTGTCCACCCTTATGGCCTCGCTGGTTGGGACAGGATATTTTGTTTAGGAACTGGTTTTGTTTGGGTTTTGGTTTTGCCTGGCGTTTGTGTTCCTCAGGGAGGAGACTCTGGTTGGAAAAGATTCTGATATTTTGGTTGTGAAAAGCAAAGTCCCGAGGGAATAGCCTAAAAGACAAGACTTGGGGAGGAATAGCCAAATCGCTGTGTGTAATGATTCACCGGAAAATTGGAGGTTGGGGTGACTGCCCTGGTGGAGAAGTAGGATGAGGGCTGGGTTAGTCTCAGCATTGTCGTGGCTCCCGGGCTAGAGCGCAGGTGGCCGATGACAGCCCAACTGTCCCGTACCATTCCTGTTACTTGCCAACCTCTGCTGAGAGAAGAATTAATGAGGGGGATCAGCTTTACCTCTGCTGACTAGTGCAGGGGCCATCGTTCTGGGCTCGCCTGCTCTGGGCCCTAGCAGAGCTGAGAAGCACAGTCACTTACACAGACGTAGGTCCTCAGGGTGAAACTAAGCTGTTTGCCTCACCTCCCAAGCACGGTGACTGCAGAATTCTCAAACGGCCTGTCCCCTTGGCAGGCACCGGAACCCGCTCACAGTAACTTGATGACAGCCTGTGGAGCGTTTCTATTGCTCCTCACCCTACCCCTTCCTTCCTGGAAGGAGCTTTGACATGAACCGTCCACTCTGTGGTGGAGCCTGTGGTTTCCCTGGGAGACCTGGACAGGGTCTGTGTAGCTGCACGTGGCTTTCCCTTGAGGGTGGCCCAGAGGCCTCCAGAGTTCAGGAGGCCCCTTTGTAGGCCACAGGATACCGCTGGGATTCTTTGGGTGCTTTTAAAGATGTATTTTATGTGTATGGGTGTTTTGCCTGTACGTATGTCTGTGTGCTGTGTGTGTTCAGTGCCCGCATACCCTGAAGGCTTCTGCCATGTGGGTGCCGGGAACTGAACCTGGGTCCTCTGCGAGAAAGTAGTCTTATTTGCTGACACAGGTCTCTGATCCCGGGATATGTTTGTTTATTTACTGAAGAAATAACAGCCATGGAAATTTTTAGGAAGGAAGTTGTCAGAAAGCCACACCCTTTTAATTAGTTTGTTCATCTTGGAGATAGGGTCTCCCTATACTGCTCAAGCCGGTCTCAGAGGGTTTTGTTTTTGTTTTTTTAAAGATTTATTTGTATTTATTTATGTGTATGAATATATGGACATATGCCTACATTTATGCCTGTGTGCTGTGTACATTCAGTGTTCATGGAGGCCAGAAGAGGATGTTGGATACCCTGAAACTGGAGTTACAGACAGTTGTTAGCTGCTGTGGTGATGCTGGGAATCGAACCTGGGTCCTCTGGAAGAGCAGCCAGTGATCTTAACCACTGAGCCGTCTCTCCAGTCTCTGTCCTCAAAGTCTTGATCCTCCTGCCTCCATCTGCTGAGTGTTTGGTCTGAGGTGTGTGCCACCACAGCCAGCGGCCCTGTTGAATTTGTTTTGAGTTGGGGGTCTCCTTCAGCCCAGGCTGGTGTTGAACAGGATGTGTAGTCCAGGCAGACTTTGAACTCCTGATCTTCCTGCCTCCACCCATCAAGCGCGAGGGGACAGCGTGTGCGCCGCCACACCCGGGCCCTCACTTACTTTCATTGTTAGTTTTCCTGGCCTGAAGAGGAAAAGTTTCACTCCTGGCAGCTGAGTTTTAGATGAGAAGGAAACCACCTCAGGAAGCTCACTCACACTGTGCCTGTAACTACGCAGATCTACAACACCCTTCGAGACGCCGTGTGGACCATGTACAGGACCGAGGGCCCCTTGGTCTTCTACAAAGGCTTGGCTCCCACCGTGATCGCCATCTTCCCCTATGCGGGCCTGCAGTTCTCCTGCTACCGGTCCTTGAAGCATGCCTACGACTGGGTCATACCTCCAGATGGGAAGCAGACAGGTGAGATGCCCGAGCGAGCCGAGCCTGGTCACGGCTTCTGTGCGCCAAAGGCAGTGGTTTTCCTGCCCGCAGCACCAGGCTCTGGGGTCCAGCTGGCAGAACAAGCAAGCCCTGCACTTTGGAGGCGCTTGCATCGGCTCTTACACACTCATTTACACGCTCATCCCTGTGGGAGGGAGCAAGCGTGCTTCCGGTGAACAGTCCGCCCTGGTTTCCTTTCCCTTTTTTTTCTTTTGTCAGAAGCCCAACTTGCAAATTGCACCGATTTATTTGTTTCTGTAGTTTCTGTTGTTGGACGGGGATGCACTGTTTCCACTCCCGATGTGGGACCCACAGGTTGGGCGCCTTCCGGTGAGAATGGCTGCACAGCGGGCCCTGGGACCCAGCTGGCTAATGTGCCTGTTGTGTTCTTGCTTCAGTGGCTGTGTCTGCCTCCGGCAGTGGTCAGCTTGTGGGGTTCGGGTTTGTGGTGGAGCCTTAAATCCAATGACAGGGTTTCTCTGTGTAACAGACAGCCCTGGCTGTCCTAGAACTCCCTCTGTAGTCCTTCTGGTCTACAGAGACCCACCTGCCTCTGCCTCCCGAATGCCAACATTAAAGGCGTGCACCACCACTGCCTGGCTCTGGCATTTTTATTTCATTATTAAAACAGATTTATTCAAAGTCTTAATTATTTTATGTGTGTCTGTGTACCACGTGTGCCCGGGGCCCTTGGACGTGAGAAGTCGCTGGATCCCCTGGGGCTGGAGTTACCGGCATTTGTGGGCCACTGCGGTGCTGGGAATGGGGTCTGGCAGCTCTGGGAACGCAGCCAGTACTCGTAACTGCTGAGCCATCTCTCCAGCTCTGTTTGTTATTTATGTGTCTGCGTGTGTGTGTGCCGTGTGTGTGTGTGTGTGTGTGTGTGTGTGTGTGTGTGTGTGTGTGTGAACTGCTGAGCCATCTCTCCAGCTCTGTTTGTTATTTATGTGTCTGCGTGTGTGTGCCTTGTGTGTGTGTGTGTGTGTGTGTGTGTGTATGTGTGTGTATGCCGTGTGTGTGTGTGTGCGTGCGTGCATGTGTGCACGCGTGTGTGTGTGCGTGTGTGCGTGCGTGTGTGTGTGTGTGCCGTGTGCGTGTGTGTGTGTGTGTGTGTGTAACTGCTGAGCCATCTCTCCAGCTGTTTGTTATTTATGTGTCTGCGTGTGTGTGCCGTGTGTGTGTGTGTGTGTGTGTGTGTGTGTGTGTGTGTGTATGCCGTGTGTGTGTGCTGCGTGCGTGCATGTGTGTGTGTGCGTGTGTGCGTGCGTGCATGTGTGCATGCATGTGTGTGCGTGCGTGTGCGTGTGTGTGTGTGTGCGTGCTCTCTGCGTGCATGTGTGTGCCGTGTGCGTGTGTGTGTGTAGGGGTACGAAGGGAGGCCTGGAGTTGTAGTTCCAAGCGATCGTGAGCTGCCTGCTATGGGAGCTGGGAACAGAACTTGGTTTTTCTGGAAGAGCAGCAGGTGCTTTAAAACCCTGAGCTCTCCAGACCCATCATGTCATCCACCTTCAATTACATTTCTCTCACCCTGGGGTCTGGTCTAGGGAACCTGAAAAATCTGCTTTGTGGCTGCGGATCTGGAGTCATCAGCAAGACCCTCACGTACCCCCTGGACCTCTTCAAGAAGCGCCTGCAGGTTGGGGGATTCGAGCATGCCCGGTCCGCCTTTGGCCAGGTAAGACTTCCTGTGCAGAGAGCGCAGGTCCTCGAAGTCACTGAACCCTGAGGGAACAAGCAGCACTGGCCGCCGTTCCCTCTTTGTCTTCTGTAGTGTTTGTTTGCTTGTAGCAACTTTATTTGTCTCTCATAAAAACCCTTATATGGGCTAGGTGGTGGTGGCGCACGCCTTTAATCCTAGCACTAGGAAGGCAGAGGCAGGTGGATCTCTGTGAGTTTGAGGCCAGCTAGATCTACAGAGTGGGTTCCAGGACAGGCTCCAAAGCAAAGAACCCTGTCTCAAAAAAAAATCAATAACAACAAAAAACCTTATGTGGTGGCCACAGCTGGAGGCTGGGTCCTCTGAACGGAGACTCTGGTGTGAGTTTTCACAAGATGGTCAGTGATTTCCTAATAAGGAGACTTGGTGAACACAGTCTGTTTCCAGAGGTCGGGGGTCAGGTAGCTGTAGGTCTTGAAGATGGCATCAAAGGTGGCCTTGGCAAAGCTGCCGTGGGTATCAGTGCAGCCCTGACCCGCTGATGTGTAGCGGTCACCAATTCCAGCAGCCAGCAGCAGCTTCTTGGGCACAGGAGCAGAGACTATGCCAGCCCCTCTGGGGACAGGGATGAGACACACCCAGACAGAGCCACGGTGACCTTGCACAGGACAGTGTGGGGTTTGCCAGTCTTGTTCCTCCAGTATCCTCTCTGAACAGGGACAGTGGGAAACTTGGCCAAGATGGTGGCTCCTGGGGTGACAGTGCTACCTCCTTGGAGCACTTACCCACACCACCATGACCAGTGCAGTCTCCAGTATCGACAGAAGCCTTGAACCCGGCCCACTGGCCTGCCCTTGTCTGCTTCTGCAATGGTCTGCTCTTTGGAACTCATCCTTCAGGGATGCACCCAGGGAAAAGTCAGTAATCTCGGATTCCTTAATGGGCAGAGAGAACACGTAGATCTCCAAGGACTTGGTCTTTTTGTCCTTGACCAGGCACCCAGCTTGGTGACGGGTTTCCACTACTTGTTATCGGCTTTACCTCCACAAACCCCACGGCCTTGACCATGGCCACAGCCTCAACCCCCTAGGACCACTGTCAAATTCTCTGAAGCAGCTGCCCTGGCCTCCTAACCTGGGCTCCCAGATCCTCTAAGCCCTCCTGCTGCATCAGCATCACCTAGTGTCTCATGGGAAATAAGATTCACTGGGACATAGTATAGGTTGATTGATGTTTATTCGGGGAGAATCACTTACACCTGAAACCGATGGCCACCGTGGGATCGCGCTCTAAACACGCCACCTGGACTCTCCGGAAGCCCGATCAGGAAGTAAGAGATTAAGCTGGGGTCCCGGACCCCAGACCTAGCCTCTCCACAGGTCCCTGTGCCCACGCCCCAGTGAGCATGGTCAGTGCAACAGGTGTGGGTGCGGTGGATATCTCAATACAATTCCCCTCTTAATCTAAAGGAAAGATGTAGGCTCGATATAAGACCATATACAAAGACAGTAAATATCAAGTATGCTCTAGGAGGAGGAAAAGTAAGGACAAGCACACTTAAGCCCTGTCGCCAGTTAAGTGACAAGAGCAAATGGCAAGAACAGAGATCACCATAGAACTGTCCTAAGCTGGAAAGTTTAAGTCGTGTACCTAATATTTCTACCTAGGAAAAGAGAGCAATAATCCACCTGCCTCTGCCTCCCGAGTGCTGGGATTAAAGGCCTGGGCCACCGACGCCTGGCTATGTTATAATATTTTAAAAACTGTTTCAGTTTGCTGGAGACGACATATGCTGGAGCATTGTCCGTGTTTTCCTGAAAAGGTTTTATTTCTTTGCATAAACACAAGTGTATATTTTAGCAAAAATAATGTTATACAGTGCAAGGTTTTGTAACCTTTTCCCATCTACCAATGTGTCCTAAAGAGACCATTTGAATTTAGATAAAGATGTCGAGAGCCCAGGACAGAGGCTCTCTTCCTAATGGAAACTAGGCTGGCTGGCTGGAGGGAGGGGCTTTTTCAGAGGACCAATGGGAGCCAAACGCTGAAATGTCTTGAATACCGGAGTTGGAACTTGGACTTGATGTTTTTGGTGGCTTTCTCATCATCACATGTTCTTGGAGCTTTGGCAGGGGAGCGCAGCACAATGAGGGCTGTGTCTTGGGGACATAGGACAAAGTGACAGCAGTTTGGGTGTCACCTGAAGGCAGGGAGGTCTGGCTGGAGGTGGGCATGGGTTGGGGGAGACCGAGTGATGGCCAGATTCAGCCACAGTGCCCAAGGGGAACAGATGTAATGAGGGAAGAGACTCCAGGATGGCCCAGGGCTATCTCTGCATCCACCAGAGCCGCAGGCTGCACCCTCTCACCAGGAAGGGGCTCTTCCCAGCTCAGTTAAGCCCAAGCCAGCCCACAGGCCCAAGAACGAAGAGCTTCACTCCCTCATTCTCCCACCCAGGGCCCTCATTCTCCCGCCCAGGGCTCTCATTCACCCATGGCACTTACCAGAAGTTGTGTTGTGCAGAGCGAATGCCCGTTTTTATCACTGTTTCCATCATCAACCTTCACCTTCTCTCCCCAGGTGCGGAGCTACAGGGGCCTCATGGACCTCAGCAAGCAGGTGCTACAAGATGAAGGCACCCAGGGCCTCTTCAAGGGCCTGTCCCCCAGCCTGCTGAAGGCTGCCCTCTCCACTGGCTTCATGTTCTTCTGGTACGAGCTCTTCTGTAACCTCTTCCACTGCATAAGGAGAGAAGACAGATAGCTGTGAGGGCAGGAGGGGCTGGAGGCGCCTCCCCCGACCAGACTTGTTCTGAGCTCGTACTGGATGATGGCTGCTGCTTGGGTGGCCTTCTAGGCCGGCTGTCCTAGGCATAAAGAGTCATCCACGGCCCATGGCAGAAGGGCAAAGGCCTTTTTCAGAAAGAACAGAGAAGGGAGCCCTTGGCTGTAGAAACAAGGCCACCGAGGAGTCTGGCATTGTTTCTTCTCTGTCCAACCCAAAAAGGGTCAGCCATCCTGCTTTGTAGTCCTGGAGGAGAGCTATCCCAGTCCTGCTAAGAGCATGGCTTGAATACAGAGGGTAGGACTGGGCTCTTTGTAGAATTCTAACCCACAACGTGGTGTTTCTCCTAGCACCTTATTTAATAGACATTAAAGCAAACATCACATTCCTTACGTCGCTCTTGCAGCCCCTCTCATGAGTCACCTCCCAGCCGAGGGAGGGTGATGGCAGGGCCTTTCTGGTGTCCCTGCAGTTGTAGATCTGAGGCAGCCACGCCCTTCTGTTTAAGGGGGGACCCTACCACGTAGGTGGCTTTTGAACTCCCAGGCCCAGATCCTTGTGGCCGTGAGGCTCAAGGACTGGATGGGAAGACCCTGGGACAGAGCCAGCTTCTAGGCGGAAGACCGGAAATGAAGGGATATGCTGAGCAACGGGCGCTGGCAAGTGCGGTCCTCAGTGCCGTCAGTGGCTCCCTTCACTGGGAGCTGGGTTAGCTCTGCCGAGTGCAGCATTCTCGGGCCAGGTGATGTCATTAGCTCGGCGTGTCACTCCAGCTCAGCATGGGTGCTGCATACAAGTGTGTCCTCTGATCCCAGAAGAGCCCAATCCACAAAGCAGTCCAGTGATGGGGCTGGCCACCCGCCCGGGGGGGGGGGGGAGCATGGTTGGCACCCGTTAGCAGACCCAGGGATCCAGACACAGGGATCTAGATGGAGAGGAAAATCTTGTCAGGGCACAAGACAAGACAAGACATAGAAAGCCATCTTTACCATGCCCCTGCCTGACAGCGGGAGAGAGGGGAGACCCCTTCACTTTGTGGGATTCCCACCCCTGTAATACTGGGATTGTAATGCCTGCTGGGCATGACCCTGTTCCTGGAAGCTGGAACTTCTACCCTTCCTCAGTGTCTCTCCTCTGTGGTCCCATTGTACCCATCCCATAGAGGCCGAGCCTTCTGGTGGTCCAGGCTGCTCTTGGGAGAGCTGAGGTGGCTGGGCTCTTGGCTTCCTGGGCTTGGGGCTGCAGAAGTGTGTGACCCTCTTCTGGAGACAGCTGAACAAACATCTTCTGAGAAGGAACGGATGACAGACTAACGGAAAGATACTCCCTGTCTAAGGGCTTCTGTTTCTGCCAGGAAACACCAGGACCAAAAACCCAGTTCTGGAGGAAGGGGTTGGCTTACACTTCCACATTGCTGTTCATCATGGAAGGAAGTCAGGACAGGAACTCAAGCAGGGCAGGAACCTGAAGGCAGGGGCTGATGCAGAGGCCATGGGGGGGAGGGGTGCTGCTTGCTCTGCCTGCTTTCTTATAGAACCCAGGACCACCAGCCCAGAAGTAGCACCAAGCACAATAGACTGGACCCCATCAGTCACTAATTTAGAAAATGCTCTCCGAGAATGCCCACAAGCCTGATCCCAGGGAAGCATTTTCTTAATTGAATTTCCTGCTTCTCACACGACTTTAGTTTGGTATAAAAGTATTTCTCCGAATGGAGGCATGGGTTCATATCCCACTTCTGACACCAGATACCATGGTTTAATAGGGATCAGGATAACAAATAGACTGGATAAATGTTTATTCGGGGGGAAATAACGTACAACATAGACAGATGAACACCAGCAGGTTCCTGGTCCCAAGGATGCCTCCGGATGCTCTCTTGTCCCAATGCTGCAAGCAAGAGAGCTCTCCCAGGCTCCTCCTCTGACCTAGTTCCCCCAGGTCACTTCTGCCCGTCTCCACCCCCAATGGGCGTG
>JANBXA010000069.1:90452500-90600000 GCA_030556225.1 Cricetiscus sungorus | reverse complement strand
CAGAAGACAGCGGAGTTTGCATAGGCAGAGGCCAGGGCGGGTGGAGTGACCAGCGCCCTGCTTACCGCCCTCTCCTGCCTCACATCCAGGCAGAGAGTAAGCAAGCAGGCCAGAGTGTCTTCCGCCGTGGGCTCCTGGACAGGCTGCAGCGGGAGTACCAGGCCCGGGAGCAGCTGCGAGCCCGCTCTGTGCAGAGCTGGGTCTGCTATGTCACCTTTATCTGCAACATCTTTGACTACCTGCGGGTGAGTCAAGGACAGTCACGCTGTGAGCGGTGATGGCCTGTGTCCCGAGGCCACAGGATGGTCTCCCTGGGCACTAACACTGCCTCCTGCGCCTCTTGTCCCTCCTCCCCACAGGTGAACAATATACCCATGATGGCCCTGGTTAACCCTGTCTATGACTGCCTCTTCCAGCTGGCCCAGCCTGAGAGTCTGTGCAGGGAAGAGGAGGTGAGTGGCCACCCATTCCACAAAAGGCTGTGGCGGGCATGCAGGCTCAGCCCCGCCCCTGTGCTCCTCAGGAAGTCCCTAGTGGGGGCATTTAAGGCCTGCACCAATTACAAGACAAGCCAGTGTCTGGGATTTGTCCAGAAGGCACAGCAGCCAAGGCTCCAGGCTCACCAGTAGGGGAGCCAACTTATGCTAGGTGTGGCAGGAGCTGTGGCCAGCTGTGGGCACAGATGGCCCAGAAACCAACTCCTGAGTCTGGCAGTGAAGCAAGAGTGGGGTTAAGCAACAGTTTGGAGACGGGCCCTGTTCAGCCTGGTCAGATGTTCTGGGCAATTCTTTGTGGTAAGATGTGGGCCATACCCCCTGGTATCAGAAGCAAGGAGCCGCCATAAAGGGCAAAGCTTGGTGCCTGGCAGGTGCTGATCCCGGGTGCCAGCTGGCCCTCCCTCTGGCTGAGGCCCCTCCCACTGCCCCTCCCTGCAGGTGGATTGTCTAGTGCTGCAGCTGCACCGAGTTGGGGAGCAGCTGGAGAAGATGAATGGGCAGCGCATGGACGAGCTCTTTGTCCTAATCCGGGATGGCTTCCTGCTCCCATTAGGCCTTAGCTCCCTGGCCCGGCTGCTGCTGCTGGAGATGATCGAGTTCCGGGCAGCTGGCTGGAAGACCACTCCTGCTGCCCACAAGTATTATTACAGTGAGGTTTCTGACTGAGCTAGGCCTCACGGGCCTGAGGCTGCACTCACCTCCCGCGACCCAACTTTCAGGCTGCACCAGAACCCTTGCCTCTCTAGACTCTTGTAGACTTTACTGCTGTGGTTCTTTCCTCCCCTTGCTCTGGAACTGGGGAGAAATCCAACAAACCGGGTCTTCCTGCTGGAGATGGCCGCTTTCCGCCTTCCTCCAAGTCCTTTCAGCTCCCTTTTCAAACCCACCACTTCCTCTTGGGCCTGGCAGGGAAAGGCAACTAACAACCACTGAACTGTGTAACCACTGGTGCAACATTCCCTTGGTGCCTCAGTTTCCCCATCTGTAAAATGGGCTGTCATAGCCATTGGTGGGATGCTTAGGGCAGAGGCAATTTTACAAGGGAAACAGTGTTTTATGTTTTGTACAGAGACTACTGTGGAGACAGCTGTGTCCTTCTGCCAGCTTCCTTGGGTGACAACACCTCACCAGGTTGGGGTGAGGGATTTCTAATAAATCTTTTCTGAAACCAAACTGTTTCCTTTTGCAACAGGCCAAGGGGTCTCCAAGCTGCCGGAGAGGGGCCGGAGTTTCTTGGAGGAATCTCTGAGGAGACATGTTTTGCCCTAATGGAATGTGGCAGGGGAACCAGTTTGGACTACTGAGCAACACATGGCCCTTGTGAGGCATGCCCCTTACTGTGTCCTCACTCCTCAAGTTGTACCCATCCCACTTCCAGTCAATATGGGAGAATCAAGACAGGGCTTCATAGGATCTAAGGCCGCATCACAAAAGGCCCTCCCCATCCTTGTTTCCAACAGGGTGGGAGCTTCCAACAGGGTGGGAGCGCAAGTCATTTTCCTTTCTAAAATCACTTTATTAGTAGTAGTTTAAGTATAGACATTTCCCCTGCATGTGCGTCTGAGTACTATGCATGCCTGGTGCCCACAGCAGTCAGGAGGTGTCAAATTCCCTGGACCCAGAGTTAAAGAAGGTCAGTGAGCCTCCACGTGGGTGCTGGGAGTCAGGCCGGTCCTCTGCCAGAGCAGCCAGTGCTCTTACCTCGGAGCCATCTCTCCCGCCCGTCTGGCGTCTTGGACCTTCCCATGCGTCCCTGCTACCACCAGCGGTAGTGGGCCAGGGCTCGGTTGGCCTCCGCCATCTTGTGCATGTTGTGCTTCCTCTTGACGACAGGACCCCTGTTATGGAAGGCCTCCAGCAGCTCATTTGACAGTTTCTCCGGCATCAGGGTCCGCCGGGGCTTGTTCTCTCGACACTCCGTGATCATCCACTTCATGGCCAGGAAGCGGCGCCGTCGGTCGCTCAGAGGTACAGGGACCTGGATGAGGAGACGAGGTGGAGCTGAGCTGGGCCTGACAGTGTGAGGCCACCAGCTCCCACAAGTTAGCACGCACTGTCTCTAGAGCAGTCCTGGGGCGGGCCCTGAAGACAGAAACCCGTCTCTTCTCACTTCCCCTTATCTCAGGTGACATCATCAAGTAAGAGACATTAAACACTAAAGAGAGGCTTTGCCAAGTTGACACAGCACCAGCTAGGAAAGTCCTGCCACCTGAGGCAAGCTGCTACCTCAGAGCAAGGGTGCCTAAAAAATGACCACCTGTGCAAGACCCAT
The DNA here is from genome assembly GCA_030556225.1 of Cricetiscus sungorus. NCBI lineage: Eukaryota > Metazoa > Chordata > Mammalia > Rodentia > Cricetidae > Cricetiscus > Cricetiscus sungorus. The sequence goes on along the minus strand of JANBXA010000069.1, from coordinate 90,597,231 downwards.
CTCCCTGGCTCCCACTGCATGGCCAAGTACTAACACACTAAAGACAGACAGCGAGAGAGTTGCTGCTGAAGGAGAAAATAACTCAATGGGAGGTGATCAAATGCTGTTCAGGTCAGGGTCAGCTGGTTCAGTTCAATAATGACAAATGGTCATGGGGCAAGTTCTATCGCAGACACTGGCACAAACGTCTTCCATCTAAAGTTTACAGAGTTCATAGCTTAGGCTACACAGCGAGGTCACTCTGTTCTCCGCCTTTCCACCCTCGGGGCCTCAGATGAGTAGACCCTGACCCTGCCCAGGCTCTATGGGCTTATTACACAAGGGCCCTCGATCCCATCAGTCTCACACGTGGGCTCCCATGTGTTTCTGCCCACGCACCTGGTAGAAATGGCCCCCTTTGAGGATAGGCACCAGCCCGATGACAGGCTCACAGTTTTTCAGGGCCTGGTGGAAGATCCTGTAGGGGTTCCGCTCAATGGTGGCCTGTTCCTCTGCAGAGGCAGCTCTGTACTTCTCAAACTGCTTCCTCTTCACAGCTTCCAGGGTCTGCAGGGAGCGGGAAGAGGCTGCTCAGACAGTTCGGCTGGGAGTGGTGCTGCATGCCATTGGCTGCACTTGGGAGGTGGAGGCCAGAGGATCAAGAGTTCAAGGTTATAGTCATGAATGTACCGGGGTCCAGGCTAGACTGTGCTCCATGAGACCCTCACCCCACCCCTGGCTAGGGTTTCTCTTCATAGTCCTGGCTGTCCTGGAACCCACTCTGTACACCAGGCTGGTCTCGGACTCAGAACCTCGAACTCACAGAGATCCACCTGCCTTGCCTTGAATCTTGAGTGCTAGAATCAAAGGCCTCTCTCTATGGTGACGCCGGTGACGGGATTTAATGTGGGCACCACCACTCCCAGCTCCCAGTACACAGTACAAGAAGAGGGGAGAGAAAGAGAAGCAAAGAGTTAGAAACTGCTTTACCTGGGCCATGAGGGATCTGGCCAGTATTTTGTTGCCTCCTTTCATCATCATGTTGGTAAATTTGCTTCAAGGAGAAAAACGTGTTTAGTTTCCCTTCAGCAGCCGCCTTCCCCTGGCTCATTCTTCCAGCCCACGGGAAGAGGAGCGTTTCCACCTCACCTGACGGTGGCGTCTGCAAACACAGAGCTTGTTTCCGTCGCTGCAGCGGCTTTAATGAGCTGCGTTTTTTTGAGCTCCTGGTCATATTTCTCCTCTTCGGTGAGTTCCGCCACAGGCTTGCGGTAATATTCCTTGTCAATCAGGGGATCCCTGAATTCAGGGGCATAGCGGCTACACCTCACCTGTGTTATTCTGGGAGCGGGAAGAGGAGGAAGCTGACGAGAACTCCACAGATGAATCTGTGACTCCACAAATGAACAAGCTTGACTTAACAATAAGCCCGTTTGTCTTCATGCTGATGAGGGGCAGTAAGGCTGGGGCCGCAAGCTAAACCTTGGCGGCACTAGCTGTGACTCCTGTCCCAAGAGGTGGGGAGCCGCCTCCGAAACTGGCCCTTGAGACGCCCTCCTTTGCAAGCACTGCTGAGGGTCGGCCCTCCCGCAACCGCCCGGGCACAATGATAGTTCTGGGGTCGCGAGCAGGGCCGCGCTTTCGACTCGGGGTAGAACCGGTCTAGGTCAGGGCAAGCCGCTAGACCCTCAAACCGGCACGTTTGACAACAGCTGGATTCAGCCATCTGCGCCCGCCCCCACCCCGAGCAGGGCCCTCTCGCTCCAGGACTCGGAGAGAGCGCGTCTTTCCCGCCCCCAGGTCCGCAGAGGCGTGAGCGGCGGTGCCAGCGGGTATACCCGTGGCCCTCTCACCCCGGAAGGTTGCAGACTGCAAGCCGCACTCCCAGGCCCAGCCCCGACCACCGTCGCGCGGCCTGCAGTGCGGGGGCAGCCATCTTGGCTCGGCGCGAGGACCTCAGAGGTCTGCCCGCAGCGCGCCTGAGTGAGTGTCCGGTTACGGATGAGAAGCCGCCGCACAGTTTGCTCGAGACTGGGTCTCAGGCCAGGGTTTCCCTACGAGGAAGAAGAAGCAGCAAGAAACCACTCCCGTCCGCCCCGCGCTGACCGACCCGTTCTGGCGCGCCTGCCGGCGGCAGCGACACTGGCGCCGGCGGCTCGCAAATCTCGCAGGCCCCCATGCAGGCCCCGCCCCGGAGCGGCTCGCGCAGGATCTCGCGAGGTTTGAGTCCGCAGGACCGGACCGGGCGGCTGCAATATGGCGGAGGCGGAAGGGGAGAGCCTGGAGTCTTGGCTGAGTGAGTATCCCGGGCCGCTCCTGCCCGACCTCCAACCGCGGGCCGCCGCCCTCCCTCACCCCGACATCCCCTCCGCGTGGCAGTCCGCACCCCTGCGGCGGCGGCGCGGCCCTCAGCTCCCGCGCGCGTGCGGCACCTGCAGCTCGAGGCCGAGCAGGCCCGGGGAGCGCTAGCGACAGCCGGGCCCTCGGGGCTGACAGGCACGGGCGCGTTGGGGAGGTCGGAGGACCTTGCACCCCCAAAGCTCCGGGTTAGGGCTAGTGCCCCTGGGAGTGGTGAGTGGGGCCACCCGCGCACACGTAGCTAGCTGGGAGCTTCAGGACCGTGACCCTGGGCTCCACATACCCGCTTTCCTCCGGTGGCATGCCTGAAGTGAGGATTCTTTCCCAAAGAGCGACTACAGGGGACAAAGTACTACGTGGCTTGCAAAGTATTCATTGAAGGGACACACGCACACATACACACACACACTCTGTCTTGATGAAATAACCCTCTCCTGAGCAATGTGAAGCTGCTGTTGTGTCGATGCGTTGTTGTCATTACTAGTTATCATTGCTGTGAAGGAACGAGCTTTAACGTTGGCAGGGTTTAGTAAGGGTTTAGTAAGGTGGATGATGCCACCTTACCAAGGGTTAATAACGTAACTTTACTAAGGACTAGCCCCGGGGATCGTCTTTAATGGAGATAGAAATTTTGATACCTCCATAAAGCCTTGTGCCAAGGTCTCCAGCTTTTTGGGTGTGAAGACTGTTGCCTCCCAGTTGCCTTAAGAAATACCCTTCAGATCGAAGTTAGGCTTTAAGGGGCGCACATCCCTAACGAGAAGGAAAGTAAAATTATATTTACAAAGTTCATTGTTGCAGGCAGGCCACAGAACAGTTGTCCCTATATGGAACAGTTCTCCGAGGAGTGCTGAGTGCTGGGCTACAGACACTGGTTAAAGTCACTTACCCAGGATCCCAGTGTACATTCAGCCTTGTGTAGTCCAGACATTTTGGGTGAGAAGGCACTCAGTGAGTTCAACACTATATGAGGCAAATAGTGACACCTTGTTTCCAAAAGTGAAAACACTGGGCTTAAGAGAGTTGATTGTAGAGTATCCAGCTGTGTAGACCAGGCTGGCCTCAGCTCACAGAGTGCTAGGATTAAAAGTGTGCATCACCACCGCCTGGTTCTCCAGTCCCAGTCTGGAAAGATGGAAATAAGTAAATTATTGACCAAGTATCCCAGCTAGCAAAACAAGTTCTTTTGCCACAACTCAGAGAGGATGTTCTGACTCGGCTCAGATCGTTTTCCTAAAACCATGCAACTGGATAGTAAGCAGTGTAGAATTGCTTCACTGTGCAGGTGGGATGGGGAAATTGGAATAATTTAGTGACTTTAGCTGAGTTGGTGTTTTGTGTTTTTGTGAGACAGGGTTTCAGGAAGCCCTGTGTGGCCTCAAACCCTGATCTTCCTGTTCTCCCTCCCAACTGCTGGGATTTCAGATGTGTGCCTTCCCCAGTTCTTACAACTGAATGGCATGACTTGTGCCAAGCCAGTGAACCGGTCAGTGCCATCTTCATAACGGTCCTTGTCACCCATGGCTTGCTCGCCTGAGTTACTGCAGCAGCCTGTCATTGGTCCACTCTGCATGCTGCTCCCAGGAGTTAGAGTTTATCACCGTCCCAGAGCTGCCAGACCTGCACCTCCCCTGCCTTTTCTCCGGGGCCTCCTGACACTTTTCCCACCAACATGCATTGTTCCAGTAACCCCAAGCCCTGCTCCCCTTTGCCCAGTGCCTCAAACCCATCTCTGACTGTTCCTCCTCACAAACCATCTCTTGATGACTTCAGCTGTCTCTCAGATCCTGCTTGGCACATGTTTAGCATGCCACCTTTAATCCTACCTAACACCTGTGAGGCAGAGGCAGAGCTCTGAATTTGAGGCCAGCCTGGTCTACAGACCCAAGTTCCAGGACATAGTGAGACCCTGTCTGGGAAGAAGGGGCTATTTTATTTATTTTGTTTTTTTAAATATGGAACACTTCACGAATTTGGTTGTCATCGTTGTGCAGGGGCCATGCTAATCTTCTCCAGAGGATTCCAGTTTTAATGTATGTGCTGCCAAAGTGAGCACAAGAATTTCAAGGTTTAAACAGTTGCTCTGTCATAGAGCTTTTACTTGTACAAGGCACTGGGTTCTACACCACCTTAGAGACAGAACTAAAGCAAAAAGGCCCAGGGAATTCAAGTAGTCTCTGCCTTCCATCCGGTGGGCATGATGTCAGAATGTGTAGAAACTGGCAAACAAAGTGGAACTGTTAAGTACTGAACTGCAGGTTTCTTTAGGTAATCAGGGAGGGGGAAGGGGAGAATGACCTAAGACAGAAAATGAGAAGACAGCATCAAGCTAGGCCTTAAAGATTGGAAACAGCCCTAAGAATGCTGGCTGGAGATGTATAGAGCACAGAGTAGTGGGTGTTTGGATTGGGCAGTTAAACAGCTATAGTAGTGTAGGGGAAGTTAGGGCCAAATTCTGAGACACTGGATATTCCTGCCTGAGTTCCCCTTACACCCGATGAAACTATCCTGTTAGGATTGACAGGAACAAGCCAGGTGTGGTGGCTCACATCTGTTTCCCCAGCACTTGAAGGTTGAGGCAGGAGGCTCTCCCCAAATTTGAGACCAGCTAGAGGCATAGAGAATTAGTACCATTAAGGACTATAGAGTGAGACTCTGTTTCAAAAAAAAAAAAAAACCAGCACTAGTAATTGTTTCAGTGAGTAAGAATGCTTACTGTGCAAGCCTGGCTACACTTGGGTTCAACCAGTAGGACCAGTAAATGCGGAGGAGAGAACAAACCAACTGTAGAGCTGCCCTCTGACCTCCCATGTTGCTGTGGCACAGAACTTAAGAGAAGAGAAACGGCTACAAGAGAAGCTCTGGGAGGAGCAAGGAGTTGGGGTAGGGAAGAGAAAGAGATTTAGAAAGAAGCCATGAGACGGACGGACGGCTCAGCAGGAAGAGCACATGCCCCCAAGCCTCAGTTAGACCTGAGTTTGATCCCAGGGGACAGCATGGTGAAAGACAAGTCCCACAAGTTGTCATTTAACCTTCACACTGGTGACATACCACACATCTCCCCTCCTACCCCCTTCCCACATGAACAATAAATACATATGTAGATTGCCAGGAATGGGTGAGGAAAGGGAAGGGGCCAACAGGGTTTCAGACCTGGACGCTTTTGAATAGTGGCACTGTATGTAGAAACAGGGAAGTCATAAGGAGAAGTGATGGGTTCTCGGGCTTATTTGTGTATTAAAGTCACACAATTATAGACTTGTTTATATGCCCGTTTCTTCCTCATGCTCACTCGGAAGCACAGCTTCCTCGAGGGCCTGCGTGTGGCTCCTCCAGTGTCTTGTTTCTGAGACATGTGAGAGCTTGCAGCATCTCAGACAACTGCAGTGGTTGTAGCAATTTGCTTTCCATGGTGCTTGAGAAACAAGGCAGCTGTGTCCATTTCGCCTTTGGTTCAAGACACAGCTCAGGTTGACCTTGACTCCTTCCTTTGCTCTGTATTTTCTTGGTTTCTTGTGAAAACTTGAAGCATCCCAAATGACAGGGATTGGCGTAGCAAAGCCACACTGATGCCTGAGAAGAGTCACACCTGTCCAGGAGACCTTGGGATGACTAGTGTTGTGTTGTGATTGGTGTAGGATCACCAACCTTTTTTTTTTTTTAATCTTATTTTATGTGCATTGCTGTTTTGCCTGCATGTATGTCTGTGTGACGGTGTCAGAGCTTGGAGTCAAAGACAGTTGTGAGCTGCATGTGGATGTTGGGAATTGAACCCAGGTCCTCTAGAAGAGCAGCAGTTCTCTTAACCTCTGAGCCATCTCTCCATCCCCCACCAACCATTTCATATCAAATGGACACTGCTGAATAAAATAGCCCCTCTTTGTGCTAGTCATTTGGAAGGTCCTGCCAATTATCTTTCAAGTTTGGTGGCACACATATGTAAAGCCAGCACTTGGGAGCAGAGGCAGGGGCGTCAGGAGTCAAGATCATCCTTGGAAAAGCCCCAGCCATGTGTTCCTTTCCTCTAAATATAAACTTATAAACTGCGTTACTGGGGTTGAGGCTAGGACCTCTCGTATGCTAGGCAGGTCCTCCACCACTGAGTTGCTGTCAACTGTTTACTTTTTACTTTGAGATAAGTGTACTTGGAATTCTCCTTCACCTTCCCAAGTCTAACACTGGGATTGTAGGCTATCTTGGTGACTTTTCTATTGCCCTGGCTAAGAAACCATGACCAAGGCAACTTGTAGAAGACAATGTTTAACTTGAGACTTGCAGTTTCAGAGGGTGAGTCTGTGACCATGACAACAGACAGGCAGGCAGGGTTGGTACCAGAGTGATGGCTGGGAGTTTATATCTTGAGATACAACCGTGAGGCAGAGAGGGCTAAGGAATGGTGTGGGCTTTTCAAACCTCAGTCTGCCCACAGTAACACACCTCCTCCAACAAGGCTGCCACACGAGCCTATGCCATAAGGCCTCACTTTGTAAATACAAACTTTAGCCCCGAGAGTCTTCCTGCTGAAGCCAGACCAGAACTGCTGTCAGGAAGCTCCAGCCCCAGTCTAGGAAGACCTCTGCTCAGATGCCCTAATGTTGGTGAATTGATGGGCTTGTAGGATTCAGTCCCCCACCTTACTGCTGACTTGTGGGTGGGGGACTATGTAACCCAAAGTGCCAGGGATGCCTGACCTTCTGTTTCAGCTTTACAAGAGTTGAGATTGGAGACGTCCACTGCCGGACATTGAACCCACAGCCTTGTGCATGCTAGGCAAGTCTTCTACTGAACTATATCCCCAGACTTATCTCCATGACAGGGTTTCTCTGTGTAGCCCTGCCTGTCCTGGAACTCACTCTGTAGACCAGGCTAACCTCAAACTCACAGAGATCTACCTGCCTCTTCTCCTGAGTGCTGGGATTAAATTCATACACCACCACACTCAGCATTTTTTTTTTTTAATTGTGAAACATTTGGTTGATGAGCCAAATCATATTAGTATTATTTAAAAACAAAAACAAAAAGATGGGTTTCTGAATAAAATTTGTAGTGATCTAATACTAAAGAAAAATGTGAAACAAGGTGGGTGATGGTGACACATACCCTTGATGCCAGGACTTGGGAGGCAGAGACAGGTGGATCTTTGTGAGTCTGAGGCCAGCCTGGTCTGCAGAGTGAGTTCCAGGACAGATGCCAAAGCTGCAGAGAAACTCTGTCTGGAAAAATAAAAAACAAAAAACACAGCTTGGTATAGTGATGCATGTCTATAATTTTAGTACTTGGGATGCCAAGGTAGGAGGATCATTGTGAGTTCAAGACTAGCCTGGGCTACAGAAAGAGAATCTTGGAAAGGGGTGGTGGTGGTGAGATGGCTCACCCAGTTCTCAGATGATAAAGGGGAGGACTATTTCCTACACTTGTCCACTGACTCCCATTCACAGTGCCTGAGCCCCACCCACCCTCCAAACACACAAATGTGAGAAAGAAAGCAGCCATATTTAGAACCAACATCTAGAAACTTAGGAGGTTAGTGCACATACTGAGGAAGGTCTGTCACTGCAGAGGATCGAGGCTGATTGGGTAGATGTGTGGCTCTGGCTTTCTCTTTGGTCTGAGCATGAAGCCCTGAATATAAATAACAGAATTCAGATGTGCATCATATCTCACTTCACCACCCTCAGCTGAGCCATCTTTCTTTAGCACAGATGCCAAAGTAGCAGGGAAGGAGGCCAAAGCAAGTGTTGGTGGCTTTACATTTAGTGCTGGAATTCTACAAGTCCTGTAAGCCTCTGAATGCTCTTGGCATTTGTCTGCATTCAGTCTCGGAAGTCCATTTAAACAGGTGCTGTACTCTTTGTGCAGCGGAAGACCACATGAGGTTGGTAGGTGTTTAATTAGAGGATCCTGTGCAACCTCAGAAACCCTCAAAGCATTAGGAAAGGTGATTTATTTTTGACCTAACTGAGCCTGGCTTCAGCTTCTCAGGAGACATTTTTTGGCCATTGCCCCTGCTGAGCACTCGGCCCCATTTATTAGCAGTAAGTGTGTAGGGAGATGTGTTTCATGAGGGTATCAGTGAGGACTCGCATCATTAATGTTTGTGTTTGTCCTTTGGATTCCAATCTAGTCTCAAGTTCCATGAGGCTTTCTCAATTTTGTATTTTTCTATCTTTATTTATTTGTTTATTTTGGTTTTGGGGAGACAGGGTTTCTCTGTTTGTGTCTCTGGCTGTCCTGGAACTCACTTTGTAGGCCAGGCTGGCCTCGAACTCATAGAAATCTGCCTGCTTCTACCTCCCCAGTGCTGGGATTAAAGGCATGCACCACCACTGCCTGGCTGCTTTCTCTCCTTTTTATTGCAACTTTCAAATATTAGGCAGAAAACAGGGTTTATATTTGTTCTCTGAACTGTGGAGGCATCCTTATGACACATTTTGGAAGCTAACTTACTGTGTTTAAAAATTGTGAAGACAGCCTTGTGTTGTGAGTTGTTTTTATAACAGTTTTCCTCTGTGTTGTGTCTCAAGATAAAGCTACCAATCCTTCTAACCGCCAAGAAGACTGGGAATATATCATTGGCTTCTGTGATCAAATCAACAAAGAGCTTGAAGGGTGAGTTCAGTGAGAGAGATGATCCAGACCTGGACGGCCCTCCACCAGCAGACTGACTGTAGTGTGTTTGTGTACCAGGCCCCAGATCGCTGTCCGTCTCCTGGCCCACAAGATCCAGTCTCCACAGGAATGGGAGGCAGTGCAGGCCCTCACGGTAGGTCTTTACCGTCGGAGATGAAGTCCATGGCTGTTCACTTTCTCAGGTCTTTCCTCACACACTCATTAGGCGTCGGTGGTGATCAGGTTCTTACCCAGAGTCCAGGAGACAGGTTGGGCATATTTAGAATCTGTCAGTCATCTGTGCATGCCTCTAGACATGGAGGCTGCACAGGTGACTAGGGATTCCAGAGGTAGGACCTGCAGTCCAGTCCAGCGCTCAGAGGGGCCTTAAGTAGTAGATCTGTAGTTCAAGACCAGCCTGATTTGCAAAACAAGTTCCAGTCCGCCCAGCACTGCATTGAGAAACCCTGTCACAAAAGCCAAAAGAAAGTCAGCCAGCCAAATAAGAGTCCAGTAGATAGTTTGTGGCCTAGCTGCAGGTGCTGCCTGTACTGGTAAAGCTGTGCTGATAGTCATAGCCATGGGGCAGACTTGAGTGTGTGTTTAGAGAGGGGAGCATTCAAGGGCTTCCTTCCTCCCCAGACAACAGCCACGTTTAGAGGGCTCTGGGGTCCTTTCAGACCCTGACTTCATTTGGGTCCTAGAGACGCAGAAGAACAATGATGTGGAGGTTCTTTCCCTATGGAGCCAAGACCTTTACAACAGTGATTTTTTGGGGGGCAGGTGGTGGTGTTGGTTTTTCAAGACAGGGTTTCTCTGTGTTACAGCTCTGGCTGACCTGGAACTCACTTTGTGACCAGGCTGGCCTCAGACACTCAGAGATCACCTGCCTCTGCCCCCTGAGTCCTGAGATTAAAGGCATGTGCCACCACCACCCAGCTCTACAACAGTGATTTTCAAGGACAAGCAAGGTCTTTCTTTGGTTGATTTTTAGTTTTGTTATTTTTGTTTTGTTTTTTGAGATGTCTCAATCCTTCTGTCTCCAACTCTGAATCTGAAATGTTAATAGTACAGACGTATGTAGGAGGCAATGTTGGCCTCCAGAGGATATTTGATAGTGTCTGGGGATACTTTTATTGTGTGTGTGTGGGGGGGAATATGATAATACTGCTGGCATCTGGAGAGTGGCAACCAGGGGTGCAGCTAAATACCCTGAAATGCATAGGACGACTCCAGAGCAGAGTGGCTAGTCTAAAATGACAGCTAGGCTGCAGTTGAGAGACTTTGCTTTAAAGAATCAAATCCCAAGGAGCTAGAGAGTTGGCTCAGAGGTTAGGAGTATGGGCTGATGTTCCAGAGGATCTGGGTTCAATTCCCAGCCCCCACATGGAAGCATATAATAACCGTCTATAACTTGAGGCTCAGGGCATCCAGTGCTCCCTTCTGGGCTCCTAGCACTGTGCACGTGCGCAGATAAACAGCAGACCAACACCCACACACATACAATAAAGTCCTTTCTGATGTGTGTGTGTTCATTTAAAAAGAAATAGTGTCAGGCGGTGGTGGTGCACGCCTTTGATCCCAGCACTTGGGAGGCAGAGGCAGGAGGATCTCTGTGAGTTCAAGGACAGCCTGGTCTACAGAGTGAGTTCCAGGACAGCCAAGGTTACACTGAGAAACCCGGGCTTGAAAAGAAGCCACTGGACGTGTTATCACATGCTTTTAATCCCAGTATTTGTTGTGGAACACTTAATCCCGGCACCCAGTAGACAGAGGCAGGCAGATCTCAGTGAGTTCTAGACCAGCCTGCCTCAAAACAGAAAAGCAGAGAAGAAACCAAGGGGTCAAGGGTGGTGGCTTAGTTGGTAAGTCCTGTGCACGCATGAGGACCTGAATCCCTAGAAGCTACATGAAAAGCCAGGGATTGGCCAGCCAGCCTAGACTAATTGCTAGTCCCAGGCCTGTTAGAATCCCTGTATCAAAACAAGGTGGACTTCATCCAAGGAAGGGTGCCTGAGGTTAACTCGGCATATAAACACTGTTCATAACTGGACACTGGCACGCGTAAGCTGCATGAGTGATGGGGCCCCCAGCAGAATAGTAAGGTGCAGAACAAAAGAGGGCAGGGGAATGTCCCATCATCTAAGCGGAAGACGGTAGGTTTAAACATCTACTTCTATAAAAAGGTCCATTTGTGGGAGGACTGTGGACCTGAGTAGCCAGAGGGACTTTCTCCTTGGAACTTGGTTTTCTTCCTGAGGCTCTAAATCCGTATCTTTATGGAAGGCCCCTTCCAGGTCTGGCAGCAGACTCTTGCTTTCTGGGTCTCAGCATTTCCTACTCTAGCCCTGTGTAGCGTTCCCTGCAGAGCGTGCCATGGGAAGGAAGGGTCTGGTGGGTGGTTCTGTGGCTTAGCCTCCATTCCCAAGGGAGAGTGCACCATTTCACACAGTAAATCCCTTCACCTGGGACAGCGTCCTTAATACTGCGTGGGGTTAGGGGGCTCGGGTGCCATGGTCCCGTCACAGACTGCCTCTCTGTGGCTGCAGGTGCTGGAGGCGTGTATGAAGAACTGTGGGAGGAGATTCCACAATGAAGTGGGGAAGTTCCGATTTCTGAATGAATTAATCAAAGTCGTGTCTCCCAAGGTCAGTTGGTAGCGCTTTCCTTTGCTCCCATCTCCCACCTTACTGGCCTTCCTGGTCATTTAACATCCTCACAGAGGTGACACTGTGCCCTATACTTGCAAGCCTGGTTCCTAGAGATACCAGTGACTGGTCAGTCTGAGGTCTGGTCAACCAAGTGGTTGCTGGGAATTGAACTCAGGACCTCTGGAAGAGCCCGCCTCCCCTCTGTTCAATGTCTCTCTCAGTCAGCTTCTGCATGGAAGCACAGGGCTAAGATCTTGGCGCTGTTCTGACTGCATGCCCCATCTCTTGCTCCATCGCACTGTGGGGTCTGCTGGGTTGTTTAAGTAGGGCCTGTGAACTAGAATGAGGGGAACACGATGTGAAGACAGCAATTCTCTCAGTGTCTCTGTTATTAGACTCTCACTTCATTTTACCTCCTAGTACTTGGGAGACAGGGTGTCTGAAAAGGTGAAGACTAAGGTCATCGAGTTGCTTTTTAGCTGGACACTAGCCTTGCCGGAAGAAGCAAAGATCAAAGATGCCTACCATATGTTGAAGAGACAAGGTATGTGTTTACTTCTCCATTAGCCTCAGGGTGGCATTGAATGCTGGTCAAGGCAAAGAAGAGGAAGGAATGCTGGGCTCCCAGGGTCCCGCCCTTCTCTTCCTGTAGAGTGGATTTGTCAGGAGGGCTCAGCTGGTGATCTAGTAGGTTGAGGTGAGAGTAGCCTGCTCTTTTCCCTGCTCATGTCAGGGATGTGGCCCTTGGTGTGTGAAGGGCCAGGAGACATTGCCTGAGCACGTGCTCTGCCGTTTGTGTCTCTTCAGGTATAGTGCAGTCGGACCCCCCCATCCCCATGGACAGAACGCTGATCCCCTCTCCCCCACCTCGTCCCAAAAACCCTGTTTTTGATGATGAGGAGAAATCCAAGGTAGAGTACATCTTGGACCTGGAGTTGTTGAAGATGACTGGTAGCAGTAACAGCGTGAATGTGTGTGGCAGTGGGTGGCCTTTGTTTTTGATGTTTTGAGACAGTATCTCACTGTAGCCTAAGCTGACCTTGAACATGACATGTTTCTGCCTCCTTGTCCTGAGTGGTGGCATTGTAGGCTTGAGCCGCCCTACCAAACATGAAATGTTGTCTGGCTTGGTATTGCAGAGAGCTCCAGTTTCTTCTGCTCTGTCTAGTACGGCTGTGCACGTGCAACGTTTCCTTCACTTTAGATACTTTCTCTTCCAGCTTTTAGCGAAGCTGCTGAAAAGCAAGAACCCAGATGATCTGCAAGAAGCCAACAAACTCATCAAGTCCATGGTGAAGGAAGTGAGTGGGCCCTGGTCCTCTGGGCATGGGGCACGGAAGCATGTGACCACAGAGCAGAAGTCCTTCCCCCGAGATCTTAGGCCTGTCTTGTTCACCCTGCACCAGCCCTGACCTGGAGTGAGTTTAGGAGTCTTGTATCTTGTGTGGGAGAAAGCAGTAGAGGCGTGGAGGGTGTGAATAGCACCAGCGGGAGGTGTGACTGTAACAGAGCAGCTTAGGGTTAGTCTGAGGCCTGTAGTCCTAGGAAACACACTAAGCAGAGCTCTGAGGCCTGGCCTCTGCCCTTGTGCTGTTGGGTAAGGAATGAGCCCTGCCTGGTGGTCGAAAGACAAGCGAGGTGAACTTGCTTTTTTCCTGCACCCTCTTGGCTGAGGCAGGATGAGGCACGAATCCAGAAGGCGACCAAGCGCCTGCACACATTGGAGGAAGTTAACAACAATGTCAAGCTGCTCCATGAGATGCTGCTTCACTACAGCCAAGAGTACTCGTCGGAGGCTGACAAAGAACTCATGAAGGTGAGCTGCTGTGAGCTCACTGCTCACGTTGTCTGCCCCGAGTGGGGTCCTGGCCTGGTGAGGACATGCTTGCTTTTTGAGCTTGTGGAAGCAATGTCCTTACACAGGTGACACTCCTGGTGCAAGTGCTTTCCTGTAACTCCAGAGATAATGTCCTAGGTGCTCCCTCCTACTCTCTGCCTTTAAGCCTTGGGGACACTCCCCTTGTGGAGACTTCCCTGAGACCCTGATGTTGACATTATTGCACTAGGCTGTGGCTTCTGAGGCACACATCTCATCTACCATCTGAGTGACTCTTGAGTTGTTATACATGACTTGGGTGACAGTGTGTAGTGGGTACGGACCACACAAAGGTGAATGATCTGGTCCGGGCTTGCCAGTGACTGTGGTCTGTAGGGGCAATCCACATTGAGTTGATGACTCTTAGGACTCTGAAGTTGATTATTATGTCTGGGTCTCTCTCAGGAACTGTTTGATCGTTGTGAGAACAAGAGACGGACATTATTCAAACTAGCCAGTGAGACAGAAGACAATGACAACAGTTTGGGTGCGTATAAAGGAATACTTGGCAAGGATGATTCAAGAATTTGGATATGTGTGAGAGTTGTCACAACCCACACAGTGAGGAGTCTCTTTTGCTCTAGGGGACATCCTGCAGGCCAGTGACAACCTCTCCAGGGTCATCAATTCTTACAAGACAATTATCGAAGGGCAGATCGTCAATGGTGAGGTGACCACCTCGACCATGCCTGACTCTGAAGGTGTGTATTATGATGCCCCATTCTGGAACCCTCCAGACCAGCCCCTTTACTTCCCTGAAGCAGGAGATACGCACGCAGATTTCTATGCCAGCCTTGTTTTCAGTTTCCCCAGCAGAAATGCTACTGATGTGGGCCAGAATCTAAAGTCTTAGTGTCCGTGCCCAGGGTCATGTGTCCTGCTACACAGGCACTGGATTCACATTGAATGTTCTTGCTCCTCTTGTGTCAACCTATCCAGGAAATGACCACTGCAGTAGCCACGGCACCCTCATCGACCTTGCTGAGTTGGACGCCCCCTGCAGCCCATCCCCAGTGTTGGCCCCAGCACCTGCCCCGCCCACCTCAGGCATCCCTATCCTCCCTCCGCCCCCCCAGACCTCTGGGCCTCCACGAAGCCGTTCATCCAGCCAGGCTGAGGCTCCCCAAGGGCCTGACAGCACGAGCAATGCCCTGTCCTTGCTCGATGAGGAGCTGCTGTGCTTGGGTACGTGCATGGGCGGTATTAGCTGAAGGAGGGCATGTGCACCAGGCCTAATGGGCCTCTAGTATGCCTTATCAAGTTCTAGGGGCCACTGGGGTTGCAGGGCGAACATGGTGGGCTCTGCAGCTCACCTCTTCCGGGAGGCCCTGAAGTCTCCTGTAAAGGCTGGAAATGGGCTTACTTCCCAGTCTAGCTGTAAGGGAATTCTTTCTCCTACCCATTCATCCAGTCAGGTCTCTTGTCTTATCGAATGGCCATTTTCTTGGGGGAGTGGGGGAGGTTGCCGCCTCAGCCCAGGATCTCATCTCACTGAGTTTTCTTTTGTGTTCTTAGGCCTTACTGACCCAGCCCCCACTCCTTCCAAAGAGTCAGCTGGAAATAGTCAGTGGCACCTGTTCCAGGTAGAGGCACAGCGTGGCTACGTCACTGAAGTGCGCAAGAACCAAAGCTCACTTGCTGCTTAGTCTGTGCCTGGCTGTACTTTGCCAGAGCCAGAGCTTCTTGTATTCTCTAGAGCTCTGTCCACTGTAGGTGGGACGTGCTGCCTCTGAGGGTTGATCCCAACATTTAGTTCTGTGGATCTTGATGGGTTACCTCAGAAGGGCCTGAGGGTTATGAATTGAGAGGTTGGTGCAGCCCCTCCTAAGCCTTTGCTCACTGGCTGTTTCTGTTGTACAGAATGAACCATCATCAGATCTGGACTTCTTCAACCCCAGGCCAGTGTCTGCAGCCTGCTGCCCCTCAGATGGACCCCTGCTCCCTCCCCCAGTTTCTACCTCAAGTACGTCCCAAGTTCTGCTGCCTGCTCCTTTCCCAGCTCCTGTGGTCCCAGCCAGTGCACCAGCCCCCAGTCCTGGTTCCTTCATGTTCTCTTCTGGACCTGCCCCAGCCTCGGTTCCAAGGGCTGAGTCTGCAGCCCCAGAGTACCACAGCTCAGCACTGGGTGACAGCACCTCGCACCGCCTAGATGCCCTTGATCAGCTTCTGGAAGAGGCCAAAGTGTAATGGATGGGAGAAGAGGGTGGCTGAGGGTGGAGTGTCGTGTGCAGGTCAGATCAAAAGGGAGGTGGGGCATGGGGACCCTCTTGGTCCTGCTAATAGGCTAGAAGCTGGTGTCCTGGAGTAGCTAGGGACTGGCCTTGGTTGAGGGGTTGCCCGGAAGTTCCTGCCTGCCCTCTGACTTGTCTTCTGTCCTTCTCCCCCAGGACCTCAGGCTTGGTGAACCCTGTTTGTTCCTTCTCCGCTGGGACCACAGCCTCCCCACTGATTCCCACCTCTGCCCCAGCCAGGCCTCTCCTGCCCTTCTCCACAGGGCCTGGAAGCCCTCTCTTCCAGTCACCAGCCTTCCAACCCCAAGGCAGCCCTCTGAGGGCCCCAGAGCTCTCCCTGGCCAATGTCCATGTGCCCCTGGAGTCGGTCAAGCCTAGTAAGTCTTGGAGAGGGGCAGTGGACCTCGTGTGTTTGTAGCTGTGTGGCCAGTGGTTCTGTCTGCAGGATCACTTGTGCTTAAAGGGTCTACTTGCCTGCTGTCTCGTTTTAAAGACTGTATCTTTATTACTTATGTTTCTGTGCCTCAGTATAAGTATGTGTAGCTTCTCGCGGGGTCAGAGAGGGTGTCAGACCTGATATTGGAGTGACAAGGAGTTGTGAGCTGCCCAATGTGGGGACTGGGAAACTATCCTCTGCAGACAGCAAGTGCTCTTGACCACTAAGCCATCTCTCTGGCCTATCTCAGCCTCAAGACAGGGTTTTTCTGTGTAGACCAGGCTGGCCTTGAACTCAAGAGATCTGCCTGCCTCTGCCTCCCTAATGCTGGGATTAAAGGCGTGTGACGTCACTCTGCTCTATCAGCTCCTCGCAGCACCTGTGTCACCTTGGGCCTCTGCATTACTCCATGCATTGGGAGCACTGTTCTCCACATGGGCTTTTCTCCACCACAGGCTCCGGAGTGCCTCTGGCATTCTCCCACCACACTCACTAATGTAACACTTCCCTGCAGGCAGTGCCCTTCCCGTGACAGCCTATGATAAGAATGGCTTCCGCATCCTTTTCCACTTTGCTAAGGAGTGTCCTCCAGGACGGCCGGATGTGCTGGTGGTGGTAGTGTCCATGCTGAACACAGCTCCCTTGCCAGTCAAGAGCATTGTGCTGCAGGCCGCAGTGCCCAAGGTATTATTGCTTCCCTTATCTAGAACCTACTGTGCTGAGCACCTTTCAGTGGCCAGCAGTCAGACCCTCTCAGACACCTGGGCCATTGTTTTAAAGGATCTTCTTTTTTACCTTCAGTCAATGAAAGTGAAGTTGCAGCCGCCCTCTGGGACAGAACTTTCACCATTTAGTCCCATCCAGCCACCCGCAGCCATTACCCAGGTCATGCTGCTGGCTAATCCAATGAAGGTAAGCATGGGAGAATCCACAGTAGCCTCCTGGGGCGCTGCTGCCCCAGATTAGGACACAGGAATGCCACCCCTGAGCCTCTTGTCTTGGCATGATCTGTGGCAGTAATGCCTTCCTTGTCCCAGGTCAAGGGCCTGAGCCTGGGTGGACATGGGTGAATAAGGTGCGTCCCTGCTGCAGAGTTGAGTGTCCTGCAGGGGGAGTCTTGGAGGGGTTCTCACCTGCAGCCCTCTATTATAGGAGAAGGTGCGGCTTCGGTATAAGCTGACCTTTGCTCTGGGGGATCAGCTGAGCACAGAACTGGGTGAAGTGGACCAGTTTCCTCCTGTGGAGCAGTGGGGGAACCTATGACCCCAGCAAATGCTGTCATCTCTACTTTGAAGGCAGGCAACCTGAGACAAGCTCTGGCTAGTCCAGCCACTATACATCCTGGACAGTGTTTATAGCTTGGCATAGACCAGGGCCCTGAACATTTGTCAGGGGCCAAGCCGCTGCTGTGATCATCTCTTCTAGGGCCCCTAAAAGGACCTGTTTTATCTGCCTGTGTGACTTGAACTGGCCATACTGTGTGGGTGGGAGTGGCCTGTGGCTTCACTGGCTGCCCTGGGACGATGGATTCGGGGCCTAGCATAGCTTCTCCCTTTTTTTTACTGATATCTGATCCTTGATACGAGGGAGCAGGCTCTGAAGAGCACCTTTCCAACCCCTCAAGAACTGCGTCTTTACACCCTGGAGAGGCGTTGCACAGGAGACTACCTCCTGTCAGTGTTCCGTGCTTCATGGCTAGTTGGCACTGTCGCCACCTGAGCCACAGTGGCAGCAGTGGCCCAGAGAGACTCTGGAGCACTGTAGTCTTCACTGTCTTCTGTAGGCAGCAGCACGGGAAACAGCTGCTGAGTGAGCAAGGCGCTGGTCCTGACAGTGGCAGGTTGTGTCCTATGGACATCTCAGCAGGACAGGGAACACTGCCTGACAGCCTCAGCTGGGGAGAGCGTGGGGTTTCCCTTGAGAAGCGGGTACTATGGCATTCTGGGAAAAGCATACCTCCAGCAGTGGGAATAGGACATCCTACTCACTACCTCTTGCTTGGCATGAAATAAACTGCTATGCTCCCCTTGACCATTAAGGGAAGACACCTGCCACTCTGCACTCCTGCTTTGGTCACTCCCTTTCCCTGCCACATGGTTTGACCCAGGAAGTCTCAGGGTCACACACATTGCACTAGATTTTGTCCTTTTGTGCTGCACCAAAACACCTACTTTTCCCCAGCTACTGTGGGGCACTGTCAGCGATATGTTGGGTCTGGAAGTGATGAGATGAGGGGCTAGACTTGAACTGAATTACCAGACCCTATTGCTTTAACAGTGCTCTGCCTCATCTCAGTCCCAGCTCAGCATGCCTCGGCTGCCCCAGAGCAGACTATTAAGCTTCAAGACAACAGGGAACTCAGCTGCCATAGAAGCGTGGAAAGGGCAAATAGAATCTAATGGGCTCAGCTGTCTGTTGCCTGAGAAAAGGAAGGGGGCACAACCGTATTCCTTGGTCCCCCTACACTTTGGGAGAACCCTTGCTCTGTCTAAAGGTCACCTGACCTATCTCCCCACTACTGACCGTCCTCAGCTAGCAAGTTCTACAGTTAAATCCTTAGGACAGGTCAAAAGAATCATTTTCCCTGGTAATAGAGTAAATCCAAGAGCTTTCCAGAGACTGGCTTACTTCAGCCCTGGACTGTGTGGGTTACTTTGTGGATACATATCCTCATTAACACGTTTAACTTACGAGTGCCGCTCTCTGTCACCGAGGCCACTGCTTTGTGCTCAGCGGCTGTACTGGTGTACCACCTGCCCCTTGTTTTGCTGCATGTGAAATAAAACCATTTTCACCCAGTTTGGAACCCTTCAGTACTGGATTGGATGTGTGTGAATTCCAAACAGGTCTCAGCAATAACCAAGGAAGGTACAAGGACTGTGTTTCGTGGGTTTGGCTGAGTGGGGCAGGACCTCAGGGAGAAGTTGCCAGCCGTTTCGTTTGGGGGACGACACTGCATGCATTAGTCCTGTGGCGCTCTGAAGACCATTCTCCAGCAATGGGCTCCTGAGCCAGGAGTGACAGCACGCTGCTGGGTACAGCCAGCCTGGGAAGTGTGGCGATAGCCATCTCAAAAACAACATCTGTCCACTTTTGCTCTTAGGTTCAGGATAGACGGTTAAAAACTCCTTGGTCAACAGGGCAGTGCTGGAGCACAGAGGAGGCAGAGGTAGACAGATCTTTCTGAGTTCCTGGCCAGCCTGGTCTATAGAGTTCCAGGACAGACAGGGCAACACAAGAGAAACCCTGTATTCATCTTAGTTAAAAAAAATTTTTTTGTCAGACTAATAACTGGCCTTTTATATTTGCGAAAGAATTTATTCTTTAAAATCTATTTACATTGTCATACAAAGGTATTATACTGCAGCTGTTCTCAGCTTATCTCAGGAACCTTCCAGTGAGCCTTCTCTTATAATTGCCCGGGCGAGATTCCGGGCAAGAGCCAGTCTCAGCATTTCCACCTTGGTGGTCTCTATGTCGTCATCCTAAGAGCAGAAAGGCAACGTGAGACACAAAGGCAGCATTCTCGAAGGCTTCCAAGAGAGCGCAGCAACCAAATGTTCAGCCTAAGGCCAGTGTACTATGGGTAGCTCTGCAGTGAGTGATAAAGGGGTAGGAAGACGAGAACCATCCCTCCTGCCCCTAAAAATTGCTATGGACACTGGCGGGCCACGCCTTTAGTCCCGGCACTCGGGAGGCAGAGTCAGGTGGATCTGAGTTTGAGGCCAGCCTGGTCTAGTTTCAGGATAGCTAGAACTGTTACACAGAGAAACCTGTCTCAAAAAAATCAAAAATCTGCATGTCATAGGACAGGTTAATAACTAAAAGGCCATGAGTTCATGAGGGGCTATTGTTTTAGGACGACACGAGAGGAGGGAGATCCCCAGATAAACCTTGTCCCGCTTCAGCATGGAACCACCACCTCCCCAAAGCAAAGATGACCTGGAGTCGCTGGGCATCCGGCTCACCACACCCTGGCCTCCCTGAGGCCAAGTCTTCTAGGCAGCGCATCAGCTCGTACGTCTGCTCTGATGAAAAGATCACCTGGGGGAAGAGGCTGCTTCACTTGGCTGCTCCCCAGGCAGAGCCTGTGCTGAGCTAGGCAAAGGTCCACATTCAGGGAAGACCTTCAAAGGCCTTGGGAAGAATGCTTTGGATACAGAGTCCTGGACTGCTGCCGTGGTCCCCAAGTCTCCCATCCACCCGTCCAGTAAGGTTTAGCACCATTAGCAGATGGCATCACTTGGGCTTTTCTTTGATGCCTTATAATACACTTGCATGCACAGAACTACTTGGAAGAGACACAAATGTGGACCTGTCTGGCTACAGAACCAAGCTAAGGAGGACCAAATGACAGAATAAACCCTACTCAGATTGATGAAGCCTTACCTGTTTCTGTTCCAAAAGAGGCAGGGCATCTGTGAGCAGAGTCATCCAGAAAGAACGGGGTGCGATCTGAGAGGTCATGAGGGACAGCAGAAGAGAAGCAGCATCACCGAAGCGCTTCTCCCCGTACAGTCTGTGGAACTCCCGGTACTTTCCTGTTCAGAGAGGCGTGCATTCACCTGAACATCCTCTCCACTTACCTGATACTTAGAAAACTACAACTCCACACGCCACTGGCATCTTTGTGGAGCAGTCTCAAGTTCATAGATAAATGAAATGTGGGATTGAAAGACAGACCTTTAGGAAGACCAAATCTGGGGAAACACCAGCACTGAAATGGACTATAAGAGATCAGTACAGGCTAGAAAGATGGTTCCGTGATTAATCATACTAACTTCTTACAGAGGATTCGGATTCAGTATTCAGTATCTACATAGTAGTTCACAATTATCTATCTGCAGTCCTATGGGACCCCACAACCTCTTCTGGCTTCTGCAAGCACACATATGCAGACATACATCCAATCAGAAAATACCCATACAGGAAACAGAAGTTAAAAAAGGATTAAAGGGGGGAGAGATGGCTCAGCAGTTAGGAGCGATGGTTGTTGCTCCAGAGGACCTCAGTCCACTTCCTATCACTTACATGGCAGCTCATAATTGACTCCAGTTCCAGAAGATCTGACACAGATAAACATGCAGGCAAAACATCAATGCACATAAATTTTTAGGGAGCTGGAGAGATGGCTCAGCAGTTAAGAGCACTGACTGCTCTCCAGAGGACCAGGGTTCAGTTCCCATCACCCACATGACAGCCTCACACTGACAAATGTTCAGGCAAAACACCAATGCACTAAATACCTTTAAAAGGGAAAAAAAGATTTAAAAACTCTGAGTCCTGGTGATATACATGACATGGAGGGAGAGGCTAATCTCTGCCTGCAGTGACGTGCCAGCTTACACAGTGACGAGAAAATCTTTGGGGAAGTGTGATGGGATATGAGACATGGAAACTTCCTAACTTTGTCTAGGCGATAATCCCAGCCTTAATCGAGACAAACAGATTTGTGTGTGTGTGTGTGTGTTTGTGTTTGTGTGCACACGCACACACTCCCCTGTATGTGTTAAGTGTATCAGATTCCTCTGGAATATGAGTTATAAACAGTTATGAGCTGCTATGTGGGTTCTGGGAATTGAACCTAGGTCCTCTAGAAGAGCAGTCAATGCTCTTAGCTGCTGAGCCGTCTATCGAGAGCCCACATTTCCATGGTAGGGGGTAGCCTGGTCCACATAGGGATTTCCAGGGCTACACAGAGAGACCCTGTGTTAAAAACAAAAATGAGTTTGAAAAGTGTCATTCCCTTTAATCCCAGCTCTCGGGAGGCAGAGGCAGGTGGACCTCTGAGTTCAAGGCTAGCCTGGTCTACAGAGCGAGTTCCAGGGCAGGTTCCAAAGCAATACAGAGAAAGAAGGGGGGAAAAAAGTGGCATTTCTATATTTCCCAAAGTTTGGAATTATTTGAAAATAAAATGTTACTAAAACCAAGTAAAGGCTAACACATAGGTTTCTATGTAGCTTGGAGAAATCTAACAGGATGGTCCCCTCATATTCAGGGAAAAGAATGCAGAGACTCACCCAGGAATGTCAGTCTATCACTGAGCATCATGGCTGGCCCCAGGTTGTCAATGAGATCCAGGTCAGAAAAGCAGCCTCTCTCACAGTAATCCCTGAGGAATCTGCAGGACCAAACCCAAAGGTTAGAGGGGCAGCACCAGACCCTCCTCAAACTCCGACCTCCCAGCCAACCGGAAAACTATACCCACCTGTCAGATACCAGTGTGGCAAAAGCAGCATCTTTGGCACGAATGCTCCAAGAGAGGGCTGAGCCCAGACGATTATTGCGGACAGCCTTCATGGCCAAGATCTTACAGATGCTTCGAACTTTGCAGAAGAGAAGACAAAAGGCAAAGTCTTATACTTTATAATCTCGCCCGTGAAGACCCCTGTGGGGCAGACAGGGACTTCCTACGGCCTCATTACAATCAAAAGTGCTATGGACTCAATATACAGCTAATCAAGAAGAACCAGAAACTTAATCATTTATTCTTTGGTTTTTTGTTTTTCAAGACAGGGTGTCCCTGTGTGGCCTTGGCTGTCCTGAAACTTGCTCTGTAGCTCAAGCTGGCCTTGATTTATTTCGCTGTCTTTAGTCTGCTCAGTACCACAGATGACCCTCCAACTAGACTCTAGACTGGCTTTCTTTCCTTTTTTTTTTTTTTTTTTTTTTTTTTGTTTGTTTTGTTTTGAGACACAGAGTTTCTCTGTATTGTTTTGGAGCCTGTTCTGCAACTTGCTCTGTAGAGCACGCTGGCCTTGAACTCACAGAGATCCACCTGCCTCTGCCTCTGCCTCCCAAGTGCTGGGATCAAAGGTGTGTGCCACCAACGCCTGGCTAGACTAGCTTTCTGAGTGTTTGTGTTTGACAAAAAAAAGTCATGGTGGACAAAACACTCCCACCATTATCCATCCAGAAACCACAGAATCAACCCTGCTTCTCTCAGGATTTGAACACCTTGAGCTCCTAAGAGATGGTTTCAGAGTTCAAGTGCTTCTCAGTCAGCTGTAGTGGGAGGATGAGGACAGAGCCATGGACACCTGTCCCTGCTGCTGTCCCTGTGCCCGTCTGGCTTCCCCACTGCTCCAGGCTTTACTGGTAGCATCCACTGCCTATGCCTCTCAGCTCTGACCACAGATCTCATGGAATGTGAGAACAGGTGGAGCTTTGCTAAAAGGTGAAGGGCTGATTTTTATAGGTTTGAAAGGGCACTCCCAGCCCTCCTGTCCCTCCCCGATGGTGGCCCTGTGTCTGGGCATGTACCACACACCGTCTCGCTAGTGTGGTGGTGAAAGGTAAGCTGTCACAGTGGGGCATTGTGCTCAGCCTAGGGATGCACTGACAAACCAGAGGACAGGCTGGGAGAAGCTCAGAATCACCTTGTTCGGTCATCTGCCGCTGCTCACAAATCCTCAGCACCTTCAAGGCTTTCTGCTCTGTGCTGAGAGGGATCCGCTCAATGTGCAGCTCCAAGGAAACTCGGCCCAGCTCCGGGCAGTAGTCAAAGTAATCCACCCCCAGCTGCCACAGGCTAAGGTCCAAGGAAGGCAGATATTGAAAGGCTACAGGGGCTGCCCTATGGCTCTGGGCATAGCCATCTGAGGCTCATCCTCCCAACCCCTCCAAACCAGCCAAGAGAGGACAGAGACGCCCCACCAGCATCCACAAGATCACTACCGTATGTGGGCCTTCCTACCTGTGATGAGCAAACAGTCCTGAGGCATATTCCAGCAGAAGGAATTCTCTCATATTAGAACCAAAACTGGAAAAAAAACACAGGACTGCAAGGCTGTCCCCTTTAGGGCTCCTGCAACCTAACCTCCTCCTGTGCATTCTATGGCCCTCCCTCAAAGGGTCAGTGCATTTGGGTAACTTACTAGAGGTTGTGTGACTGGAGGAGTCTGCAGTGATCCAAAAGGTCGGTGAGGTGAGCTACAAACCACCAGTTGCTCAAGGCAATGCTGCAAATGCAGACACCAAGGGAAAAGGGAGTCAGGGAAGGGACCAAATCCCACGAAACCCACGCATCCTAAGCTTTAAAAAGACAATAGGCCTGGGCAGAGGAACGGTGGAGGGAAAGGTCCCTCTAACAGGCATGACGACCCAATTTTAATCTCTGGGACCCACATAATGCAGAGAATCAACTCTCAAAAGTTGTCCTTGAACCTCTACTGGGAACACGGATATGTGTGTGTCAAGCTAGTAATTAAAAAAAGAAAAGAAAGCCTCCTGGTGGTGGCCCAAACCTTTAATCCCAGTGCTTAGGAAGTGCAAGCAAGCAGATCTGAGTTCCAGGCCAGCCTGGTCTACAGAACAAGTTCCAGGACAGCCAGGGCTAAACACAGAGAAACCCTGCCTCAAAGACAAAACATGGTGGCACACATCTATATTCCTCATACCCAGCAAGCAGAGACAGAAGGATCAGAGTTCAAGGTTAGCCTTAATTATGTATCAAGTCCAGCTTCTGCCTGAACTACATGAAGCACCCCTCCCCTCAAAATCTAACATGGCGTCAGAAGGGAAACCCTTCCCACTGCCCAGATCTACTGGAACAAATCCAGGTCGGTGCTTCTAAGCAAGACTATATGCTGCCACTCCCAATTTCCTCCCTTCTGAGCAGGACGCAGATCAATTCTCCATACAGTACAGACAGACAGACAGATGCCTGAAGACTACACACAGAGACTCCGTGACAGTTTCCTGTTTGAGACTATGTAGCCCTGGCCTGGCCTGGAACACACAGGTCCACAGCCGTCATTGCAATGAGCCTTAACAGAAGAAGGGAGTGTTCAGCATAAAGGTAAGCCTTCCTGCTTGTGATCCTGTACCTGGGAAGTGGGGACAATAAGATTTGGTGTTCAAATCCAATCTTGGCTACACAGCGAGTTTGATCCCTGGGTTACATGAAACCGTGCTTCAGAAAACCAAAGCTTTGCTCTGTGCAGTGGCTCATGCCTTTGACCCTTCCTAGTACTTGGGAAGCAAAGTCCCAGCCATGATGGTTTAATAGCCCAACCCATTGACGTTAAACTCGTGGGAAGCACATGCCTCCGAAGGGGGCGTATGTTCAGTAGGTTCCTGATACTAAGTTCACTATTCCTAGATGCTTTTCTTATCTAACATTTGTGTTTCTTTCTGTAAGTGAATGCAGTACACATACGGAGGTCGGAGGACAGTTTTCTCAAGTCAATTCTCTCTTTCCACGACTTGGCTTCCAGGAATCAAACTTTTTGGACTTGGTCAAAGGTGTTTGCCACCATCTCTGAGTCCCTTTCTAGATTTTTTTCTCATGCTTTCCTTTTTTTGCGAGAGGGTCTCCTGTAGCCCAGACTATCCTTGAACTTGTAATGTAGTACAGGCCGGCCTTTCAACTCCTGATCCTTCAGTCTTCCAGGTGGTAGGAATGTCATAAACTTGAGCTACAAAGCCTGGCTATTTCCTGTCAATGTCATTTCCTGCAATGCTATTTTGAATACCCCTGGGATGGAAACAACTATAAACAAAGTAGCGCCCAAGCTCCAGTGAAATCGCAACCATCACAAGAAGCCGCTATCTTATCCGTGAGCGTGTGGCCAGGCAGAAGGCCTGGGTAGTCTAAAGTGGCCATGAGGGCACCAAGACAGGACTTCAGTGAGTAATAAGCGCCCCCCCCCCCCCCCGGAAATGCAGTTGGTTTACAGAGGAACTTAACAGGCTACAGGCCCGGCCTCCCACGTTCCATCACACGGAGCAAGCTCTGGAGGACACAAAACTACCCATGGGGGGTGGTGGCTCAGACAGATTCCCCAGCACCTGCAAGGCTGAGACAGCATGGCTGACCTGCTGGGCTACACAGAGAACTTTAAAACACAAAGCTACCGTGACAGACTGTCTCTCAAAACAGCAGGTGCCATGGCTACAGCAGAGCCCGGCCCTCATGAGAAAATGCCAGTGCCTTCACCCCACACTTCCAGCCTCTAGAATAAGTAAACAATTTCTATTCTACACAAATTAGCTAGGCTCAGGCACTCCATGACAGCAAGTACAAAACAGACCTACAGAAAAACAGGTAAAAAGGAGGTATGTTGGTCCCTACCTATAATCCCAGATATTTCCTTGAAAATTCAAGGGACCCCATGCTACACAGTCAGCTCCAGGCCAACCCCAAAACACAAAAGGCGCTGAGATGGCTTGCTGCATAACAACACTTGTTCTGTGGGTTGGCAAGATGGCTCAGCAGTTCAAGGCACCAGCAGCTCTACCAGAGGTCCTGCAATCAATTCCCAGCAAGCACATGGCAGATGGCTCACAACCATCTGTAATGAGATCTGCTGCCCTCTGCTGGTATGCAGGAATACATGCAGGCAGAACACTGTATACACAATGAATAAATCTTAAAAACAAAAAAACAAAAGACTTGCTCTGCAAACATGAGGGACACCAGTTTGAATCCTCCTGGTAATAAGCCATGGGTAGCTATGGGTGCCTGCACCAGAGCACTGAGGAACGGGCAACAGCAGAAGCCAAGAGCTTGCCAGCCAGTAGTCAGCCTGGAAGAAACCTCAAGCTTCTGCCTCCATGAGTCCAGGTCTCAGGCAATAAATAAATAAGCTACTACACATGAAAAAGAACAAACACGCTGTTACGAGCACTTTCCATGACATCTCCCATCATCACACCAGGGCGGTGGTGGCGCATGCCTTTAACCCTGGCACTCAGGAGGCAGAGACAGATGGATCTCTGTGAGGCCGAGGCCAGCCTGGTCTACAGAACCAGTTCCAGGACAGCCAGGGCTGCACAGAGAAACCCGGACTTGAAGAAAAAACTAGGAAAGAAAGAGAAAGAGCAGGTATGTAGTAGTGAATGGGATGGAGGTGATGGCTGATGTGTATTTAATGCTGAGTTAAACCCTTACAGGAGAAGCCCGTCTCAACCCACACTCAAAACCAGGGAGCCTTACCTGCACTCCTTCATCACTTGGTGAATGTCAAACTCGAAGGCTGCCATCAAGATGTTATCCAGTGGCTCCGGACTGCTCTCACCGCCCAGAAACATGTCCAGGCTAGACTGTGGAGAGGGGACAGCCCGATGATCCATGTCCAACAGGGAAGCAGAGACTGGGGGTGGGGAGGCGGGGACAGGACTGCCTGTGGGCAGTCTGGAGGAGTTCCTTCACAGAGGACTGAAGGAAAGAGCCTCCAAGTCCCATGGAGGCCACACCAAGAGTTAGGGAACCAAGGGTCCCCTACACTGCCACTCACTCACCTGGGCATAGAAGTGCAGGTCGATGGGTTTCACTGTGGGGTTAGAATACAGCAGCCTAGTCACTAGGAAATGGTACCAGTTGCTCAGAAGCTCCTTGTGCTCCAACAACGTGGCCTCATCCCCCAGCATGATCTGAGGAGAGACATTCTCTGAGCTCTGCTGATCTCATCTGGGGCCATGGCTCTCAACTACTTGACAGCCCTCTCCAAACAGAAGCCAGCTCCTTGCTGCCTGGATGCCAGGCTCCCGGGCTCCCATGGGAAGTGCCCAGCCCTGGCCTGAGCCCACACCTTGCAGAGAGACTCCAGGCGGGGGCTGGCTGCGAACGTGCTGTCCTGCAAGTGCCTCTCACATTCCTCACGCCAGTGCTGCCACTTCAGCTCCAGCTCCGTCAGCGTCTGGGTGTTGCCAGGCTGGGGGAAAGACCAGCTGTGAGGCACTAAGACCCCAGACCTACACGGTCCCTGATCCCGATCTCCAAGACCGGGCAGGCAAGGCGGCTCCCACATACACTGAGAATGGGCATTGTCCTCATCAGGTCCCCAAGGATGCGGCACATGCTTGCACAAGAGGGGTTGGCATCAGCTTCTTTGGACAGCATCTGCCGGGCCTCATCCAACCGGCCCTGAAGCACCAAGACAGTCACCTGCAAAGACATGGAGACATGAGCCCCAGCAGAAGGCTCAGCGATGCCAAGTGCTGACTCCTCCAGCTGCCCTTGACCCGAGTCAGCAAGAACTCTGCCTCCCGGCAGTAACTCCCAGTCATACCCTGTGCTGGCTGATTTTATAGTGGCTTGACGTGGGCTCTAGTCATTAGAGAGACTGGAGCCTCCACTAAGAAAATGCCTGCATAGGATCAGGCTGTGGGTAGACAGGCGGAGAGCATTTTCTCAATTAGTGATTTATTCATTCGGGAGGGCCCAGCCCATGGTGGGGGGACCATCACTGAGCTGTTGGTCCTGAGTGCTATAATGGAGTGGGCAGAGCACGCCAGCAAGCAGCTCCCCTCCATGGTCTCTGCTTCAGATCCTGCCTCCAGGTTCCTACTCAGTGAAAGTTCCTGCCTTGGCTTCTCTCCATGCACTATTACTCTAGAATATGTAAATTAAGCCCTTACCTCACCAAGCTGCTTTTGGCCATGGTATTTCATCACAAGAATAATAACTCTAAGATTTTACTCCTTCAGCAAACTTCAGTTATAAGATAGCTGGCAACCAACTTTAAATGTTTTAATTCCTCTGTGTGTGTGTGTGTGTGTGTGTGTGTGTGTGTGTGTGTGTGTGTGTGAGTGTGCGCGTGTGTACAGTTGTGTACCATGAGGCCAGAGGGCTCTATCTGGTGATCGGCTGTTACTCTATGACTTAGTCCCTAGAGACAGGCTCTGTCACTGAAGAGTTAGGCTGGAGGCCATCCCCAGCAATCCTGACTTCCACACCCTATATCACTGGAATTACAGGCAACCACACCACCCAACGGGTCTCAAAACAACAACAACAAAAGCTCCAGGCCAGTAGGGCTACATAGTGAGACCTAGTCTCAAAACCAAACCAGACAGGCAGTGGTGTCACAAGAACCCCAGCACTCAGGCGGTAGGAATCTCTGTGAGTCAAGGTGTCAAGGCCAGCCTGGTCTGCAGAGTTCTAAGACAGCCAAACACACAGAGCAAAGAAACAACAAAACAAAACTAACAACCACCACAAACAAAAACAAGGAAATAACCAAGGATACTCTTTTTCTTTTTGTGGTGCTGGACACTGTGATCTCAAAGATGCTGGCAGGCATTCTGGTTCCCAATCTTACCAATGCCGGCACCCCCAACCATAAAATTACTTCATTGCTCCTTCATAACCGCGCTTTGCTACTGTTATGAATCCTAATGTAAATATCTGATAGTTACCTTACTGCCCTGGAGTATTGTACTACCTCAAAATGGCCACAGTGCTCTTCTGCACTGCGTCCCCACCTAAGTCCCAGCAATCCCTTTCCCTATCGCACCTGCTCGTCCTCAGCTCTACAAACTTCCTTCCTTCCCAACAGCAGGGTTACTACGCGTTACTCTTCGTGCTAAATTTTTCAAACTGTGTAGCAGAGGAAGAAAGACGTAAATCTGCCTCTCTGAGAATGAACTCAGAAGAGCCGAGCCAAGGTCTGTCAGTCATCCTATAGTCACCTGACAGCACCCGGACGCAGAATGCAAGCAGAAGTTAGGGGCCTGCCCACATTATACTCACCAAGTTCCAGAAGCTCTCATGTTTGCTTGGGTTCTCACTGCCCAGAACATCTGCCGATAAACTGTCTACCTCACACACGTGCAGTCGGACCCAGTCAAGAAGATGGAGGAGGAGAGGGCCAGCTGAGAGGAGAGACTCACGTCACACACAGAGACCCCGGCTTCACCTGCAGCAAGTTCCACTCTACCCACAGTACAGACACTGACGTTAAAGCAGAAAACCTGACTGCAGAGGGGTTATCTCCTGCAGCTGGGAAGGAAAAGGCAGGGAGCTTACAAGTCAGTCCTTCATCTCTGCAAGGCAGGACCATCTTGTAATTTAAGAGAAGCAGTGTTCCAGAGAAAGACGCCATGCAACAGGGTTCAAGTAGAGGGGTTTTAAATTAAGGAAAGGGATCATAAAAAGGAGAAAGAGGAGGGGGGAACTGGCCTCCAGGGACAGGAGCAGCAGGAAAGAAGCAAGAGGGGCAGAGAGGGGAGGAGAAAGACAGAAGGATGGCAGGGAGGTGGACCCCCCCCCCCCATTTTTTGTTTCGGTTTTCAAGACAGGGTTTCTCTGTATTGCTTGGAACTAGCTCTGTAGACCAGCCTGGCCTTGAACTCACACAGATCTGCCTACCAAATGCTGGGATTAGAAGCATGCACCACCAACTTCCAGCTGGGTGGTGCTCTTTTAAAAGGGAACATAGTGAAACCCTGTCTCAAAAAAAAGGGGGGAGGGAAACACAGTGAATGTGTACAGTTGGTGCTCTTAGTGGCTGCAGCTAAGGCCATATCCTGTCTAAACCCCAAGGGCAGACCAGCACAGACGCCTGGATACTAACATTCCTCCCTTTTTATTTATTATAAAAAGGTGAGGCGTTAGAAAGGGGTAGCAGGTGAGGCAGGGGATAGGGCAATGGGACCTCAAGACTACTTCCTGCTGACCTGGGGGTGTCGTTCATCTTTGGGGGACCTGGCAAAGCTGGGATGCTAGCCATATCCTGGAGTAGCTGACTGTTTCACTTGACTGCCCTGGCTCTGTGGAACATCAGGCACCACCTGGACCTGGCAAAATGCCGTTCCTGGTGGATCCAAGTCAACTCCCTAGGGCTTAAAGCTCCTGATCCTTTCCCATCACCACAGCATCACCGGGACATGTTTGGTGAGCTTGCGTCTCCAGCTCTGTGGTCAGCAGCTGGAAATCCTGAAACAGTAGCTGATTGAGAATGGTCAGTGGGTCTCCAAAAATCATCCCAATGGGAGCAAGGGGATATCGACGATGACATAACCCCCATGAGTGAGGCAGAGAAGACCCAAGGGTTTGCAATTCCCAGCGTCCCAGGAATTCAGAGAAGGCTGATTTGAGACAGGCACAGACTACCCAGTGAGTCTTCATGAAAAGGATGGGGGCCAAGGGCCCTTAGCCCAAGGACACAGTCCCCTGGTACCAGGACTTCAAGAAAAGCCAGAGGGGGGGGGGAAGGGCTGTGCTGGAGAAAGGAAGCCTCACATCCAGGGCGAATGGTCACAAGTGACAACCCCACCAGAGACGCAATGGTTGGCACTGAATGGAAGGCGAAGCTGTCAGGGAACGAGAGAGCAGGTTTGTTGCAGGTGAGGAGAGCGGATCTATGGAAGGCGAAGCAGGTGGTCGGGGCCTCAGCGTGAAGCGATCACAATGTGCTCAAAGCGCTGGGAATCAGAGTTTTGGTAGGCTTATTCCTTGTTTGTGAAGCAGAACAATGGCTTTTATCAAACAAGTACGCAAGCCACGAGCTGCCTAGGTGATTCGTCAATCAAGGGGCGAGGAGGAAGGACCAGAAGGTCCCAGACTGGCACAGGCCACTCAGTGGGTCGTCACACAGAGGGTGGGGGCCAAGGACTCAGAGTGTGAGTGAGCTAAGGTTGCCTGATACCAGGACTTAAGGAGGCCAAAAGGCTTGAGAGGCTAGGTGAAATGAGTCCCCACTCGTGGAACAGCCTAAGGTGGGCAGGGTGGAGTGGCTCACCAATCATGCCGATTTTGGATGGAAGGACCCAGGGGTCAGGAGAAGGGAGGCTGCTGGATGTGACCTGGGTTCCAGGGTCCTGTCGTGCCTCAAATTGCCTACAGGCAGGAGAAAATGCCAGGAGAACCTTCTTTGTCAGGGAACCAATGTTGTAATTTAAGAAAAGCGGCTTGTGAGAGAAAGATGCCATGCAACAGGGTTCAAGCAGAGGGGTAGGTGTTTTGTTGTTGTTGTTTTGTTTTGGGTTTTGTTGTTGTTTTTGCTTTTCAAACAGGGTTTTGCTGGAGCCTGTCCTAGAACTCGATTTGTAATCCAGGCTGGCATCAAACTCACAGAGATTTGCCTTTCTCTGCCTCCCAAATGCTGGTCTTAAAAGCATGCACCACCACTGCCCAGCTTAAAGGGATCATGAAAAGGGGGAGGGGGGTAGACCAGCCTCCCAGGACTGGAGCAGTAGGAGAAAGGAGGAGGGGGGAGATTCAGAGAGAGGGAAGGAGAGAAAGAGGAGGATGGGAGGTAGGCAGGGCCCTTTTAAAAGAGAACCCAGCAAATTGCCCAGGTGGTACTGTTAGTGGCTGCAGCCGAGGGCACGTTCCCTGTCAGAACACCAAGGCAGGCCAGTACAGCTGCCTGAATACTAACACATCTTCCCCTGGATCCTAGAAGGGGCAGAACCTGCCTCAGACTTCCCTTTTGTTGTTGTTGAAGCATGGTTGTGTTCTAAGGCCGCAGCTCGCCTTGATCTCTAACTTCTGCTTCTGCCTCCCAAGTGCTGAGTATATAGGAAGATGAGCACTGTGAGTGCTGCACAGCCAGCACAGCAGTGCAGGACACACCTGGACACAGCTGGATTCTTTACAAGTATGGAAGGCTATGTGCATCAACTTTGAAATGGTTACTTGATTATTGGCATTAATTAGATGGTACACTCCGATGGTGATAAATGAACATCTCTAAATCTCCTGGACACAAGAGGTATCTGAACAACTAAGTATTTGCTTTAATTTTTGGTGTTGTTTTTGGTTCTGTTTTGGAGGTTTTGTTGGTGATTTTTTTTCTTCTGTTCTTTTTTTTTTTTTTTTTTTTAATTTATATTTATTTACCTTCATTTTAGGGGTGTTTTGCCTGCATGCATGCATTACCCAGAAAGCCACAAGAGAGCAACAGAGTGCCCTGGAACTGGGGTCACACAGGGTTGTGGGTCACACTGGTGCTGGGAGGCACACCTGGGTCCTTTGCAGGAGCAGCCGGTGCTCTGTAACTGTGGGCCATGTCCAGCCCCTGCTTTGTTTTCTTTTCTTTCTTTTCCCCTTCATTTTAGAGACACAGTCTCACTATGTACACCTGCCTGGCCTGACATCCAGACCGTACTCCTGTAGGAATTTATGTCATGTTTTTTTCTTAATCTTGTCCCTTTTTTTTTTCTTTTTAGATTCATTTGTTATGTGTTCTGCCTGCATACCAGAAGAGGGCACCAGACCTCATTATAGATGGTTGTGAGCCACCATGTGGTTGCTGGGAATTGAAGTCAGGACATCAGGAAGAGCAGCCTGTGGTCTTAACCTCTGAGATATCTCTCCAGCCCATGTTTTGATTTTTTTTTTTTTGTTTTTTTTTTTTAAGGTAGAGGCTTACTATGTATCCCTGGCTGCTCCCTGAGTAAAGCAAGCTGGCCTCAGCTGGGATTAACTGTTTGTATCACCATATGGGGCTGTTTGTCCTTTTCAGGCCAGATCTTGCTATGTAACCTAATGACCTCTACCTCTCAATCCTCTGCCTTCAGCCTCCCAGTCAGTCTAAGAGGAAGGAATGTGAGTGAAATGCTACGTGCACAGAGGTTAAGGTTATATGTAGTCATGGGAAATAGCAAGCACAAATCACTACACTGCAAACTAACGATACATGAAGCAACAACCACAGCACCTAGACCAAGAGGACAGACCCAGGCTGAGCCACAGCTTCATTCAAGATCAAAGGAAGAACCCCAACTAGACAGGCAGTGCCACCCAACCCTCATCACCAGCCACAGTATTCTTCACCCCACGTGGACTCCCATCTCCGAGGACCCTCAATACACCTTACACTTCACGCACACAGTCCAGAGACTGAGCATCCTTTTTTATGCCTGTTGACTGTTTCTCGGTGTCTGTGTCTGTGTACCACTTTCATGTCTGAGGGTAGCAGAGGCAAGAGTGAGCTCTGAATCTACAGATACAGATGTTTGCGAGCCACCACGATGGGAACTGAACCAATGTCCTATGGCACAGTGGCCAGTGCTCTTAACTGCTGGGCCGTCTCTTTCGCCCACATAGTACTTTTGAAGGGCCATCTACCTAATGTTTTACGTTCCTAGAAGACACTCCAGGACTCTTCTTGTGGTGAAATGCCCCACTCCTGTGGCTGCTCTGGATTTGTCTCTGACAGTGACACTGCACTCTGAGGAGCAATGTACTGTCAGCATGCACAGACAAGAGAGAACGGACAGAGGATGACAGGGACCCTGTGACCTTATGACAGTTAGCCTGGGCTTACCTGGGGCTACTTCAATAAAAAGGATCTCACAAAGGTTCCAAATGAGCTCCATGGCTGACAAAATGGAGACCTAAAAAAATGAAATGGAGACAATTTTAACAGAGAATATGGCAGGTGGATCTCTTCTAGTTCCAGGACAGCCTGGGCTATAGATTTAAAGACAACACAGAGAAACCTGTCTGGACAAAAACAGAAAAAAAAAAAAAAAAAAAACAAACCCAAATACAACAGCAACAAAAAAACCCAGTATACTTTTCATACCGGTGACTTTATTCCTATATGAATTAAAAAAGAAAACTGGCATAATTCACTGATGCTCTTGACAAATTACGTTTAAAGGAGCTTTATTTAAGTAAAAGGAAGAGATCATTTTGAGAAACTTTGTCAATATATGCAATCAATTAATTAGTTAATTAATTAGTTGATAAGCAGAACAAATTTTCCAAGCTGGAGCAGGGCAGTGATGAACACCTATGAACCTGCCACTCGGGAGGCTGAGAAGGACAATCAAGGGTTCTATGCTGGCCTGGCCTACAGTCCCAGCGCTTGGAATGTGAGGGTAGGGAGTGAGGACTTCCAGGCCAGCCTGAACGATATGAGAGCCTACTTTCAAAAGGAGAAAGAAAAAGGAGGAGAAAGAAAGGTGCATATGCCATGGACTGAAGCTGAGGAAACAGGCTGAGTCCAGGGGCTGAAGATCTCAGCCATGGCGGGCACTGGGCTGAGTGCTGTTCTTGCAAAGGGCCTTGGTTTGATTCCCAGCACC
This sequence comes from Cricetiscus sungorus, assembly GCA_030556225.1. Lineage (NCBI taxonomy): Eukaryota > Metazoa > Chordata > Mammalia > Rodentia > Cricetidae > Cricetiscus > Cricetiscus sungorus. The sequence continues at coordinate 90,562,326 of JANBXA010000069.1, read as the reverse complement.
CATATGGTAGCTAACAACCATTGGAAACTCCAGTTCCAGGGGATCTGACATCTGCTTCTGACCTCTGCAAGGATGGTATACACATGGTGCACAGACATACATGCAGGCAAAATACCTATCCACATAAAATTAAACACCTAAAAAAGAAGCAAATTCCAGTGCAGGGAAGGTACCTCATGCTGTAATCTGCACTAAGGAGTCTACAACAGAACAAGTCCATGGCCAGTGTGGGCTGCAGAGTGAGATCCTGTCTCAAAAGCAACAGAAGGGCTGGAGAGGTGGCTGTGTAGCTAAAGAATTTGCTGTGCAAACATGAGGTGCAGGGTTTGGGTCATAGCACACACAACAAGCTGGAGACCTGAGCATATATATCTGTAACCCAGCTACAGGGGGACAGATAGTCACTGTAACCCAGCTACAGGGGGGACAGAGAATCACTGTAACCCAGCTACAGGGGGACAGAGAATCACTGGGGTGTGCAGGCTTCTAGTCTAGCCAAGGTCCAACAGAGGAAGCAGAGAGAAAGAGCACATTCGGCACCCTCTTCCGTCCCCACAGGTGCACCTACCTGCACGTGCACACGCTCAATAAACACAAGAAAAAGAATGAGTGAAAATAAAGGCGATGTGGACTTGAGGGTGCGCGGCTCAGTGACAGTGAAGGTGTTCAGCACACCCCAGGACTAACACCCAGCACTGCAAAAACTGAAAGGCGTTCACAGCACTGTCCGAAAGGTTTCAGCCCCCCACTGCAACTGAAAGCGTTCAGCACACCCCAGGGCTAACACCCAGTACTGTAAAACCGAAAGGCGTTCAGCACACCCCAGGACTAGCACTGCAAAACCGAAAGGCGTTCAGCACACCCCAGGGCTAACACCCAGCACTGTAAAAACTGAAAGAGCCAAGCCTGACATAAGGTCCTCCCACATGAGACAAAGGAGACCTGGCCCCTGTCCTTACAAATACGAAGTCCTGCCACCCCACCCTGCCTCATCACCATGCTTCCGGTCACTCCATGAACCTTGGCTCTCAGGAAAACACACACTGCTCAATCCGACACAGGGTGTTATCCCTGTTCATCAGTCATAAAAACACTGGGATCCCACTAAGCAGAAAGAGTGAGTCCTGTATGGCACCTCCTAGTCCTACTGAATTATAATCACTTGCTGCTCAGCAAAAATGTTGAGTTATTGAGATGAAACAGTAGTCCCAAAAGCTCAACTCTCCGTCTCAAATGACAGTTTACCAACACCGTGTGCTCACAACTCATCCCTTCCATAGGAAATGAAAACTTTATCAAGCAGACCCTGTGTTCCAACGGGATAAGCCATGAAGGGAACTTTCAAAACCACACTTGACCCCAAAGAGCTGCTGGTCTACCTAGAAAGAAGAAACTTCCTGCGACAGCAACTATAAAGCCACCCGAGACACTAAGGACACAGAGAAACATAATGCTGCCAATACAATGGAGAAAGCTACCCCTTACCTGGCTGCTGAACTGCCGACCACTGGCTGGATCTTTAGCAGCAACTAGTAGAATACAAAACATTTTCAGTGAACGCTCGATCCGAATTGATTACATTCCATCTATTATGCTCTCCTAAGCTGAGCATGCCCCCTGTCATTAACACCCACCCACCCATTGTCTTTGGAAATGCTTATCTATCACATGAATCCCATGAATCCAAGGCCCAACTCTGAACTGCACAGCAGCCTCCTTAAAGGCCTTTGGAGAAAACAGCACCAGACACATTTCTCAAATATAGCAAAATACTTACTTGCAACCTGGTGCATTTCCTCCATACAGGCCCGTATGACTGATCGGTAATTCTTACTCACTCGAACCAATCTACAAAGAAATGAAATGGCATACAAGAGAACATTAAAAAAAAAAACCCAGGAAAAAGACCACATTCACTCCCAGCACTCTAGAACTCACCATGCAGACCAGGCTGGCTGCTAGCTCTTAATGATGCCCTTGTCTCATTTTCAAACCTCGCAAAAATGAAATCTAATTCAAGGCCTTCCTTCTAGTTATTTTTGGGGGTGGGCACACACAAATGAACAGAATCCAAACAGTAAAGCGTATCAAACCAGTAAGTAAGTATTCCAGCAGTATGTACACAGTTTAGATGTCCCCTCCTGGGAAAACACACAGGAGAGAGAACCAGGAGACCCACGCCCTCTGTCACTCACGAAGATAAGGATTCATTTTACTTCCTCATGGGCTTCAGCAGCCAAGAGCTCCCTACTTACTGTGCTTTCCTGGATTTCCCGGTCAGGTCCTCCTCAATTCTTTGCAGGCCAACGAAGATCCCATGGGATTCATTGAAGAGTTTTCTCAGAATGTGAGAGTGGACGTCTGCGTCCTTCCGTATGACGTAGATAAAGGGGCAGCTCGGCACCTGCTTGGATGTGTCTGCTGCAAAACAGAAAAAACATTAATTTAACATCTACCATTTTGCTGGGCAGTGGTGGCTCACACCATTAATTCCAGCACTCAGGAGGCAGAGGCAGGTGGATCTCTGTGAGTTCGATGCCAGCCTGGTCTACAAGAGCTAGTTCTAGGACAGCCTCCAAAGCCACAAAGAAACCCTGTCTCGAAAAAACAAAACAAAACAAAAATCTATCATTCCCCACAAGAGAAACCATTCTAGTATTTCTAATTCTTTAATTTACAAAAAATTGACTGAGTATGAGGGCACATGCCTATATACTCAGCACTTGTAAGATTAAAGCAGGAGAATTACAAATTACTAGTCCACATAATAAATTCCATGTAAGCTAGGCCTACCTTTTTGCTTTGTTTTGTTTTTCAAGACAGGGTTTCTCTGTATGGCTTTGGAGCCTGTCCTAGAACTAGCTTTGTAGACCAGGCTGGTCTGGAACTCACAGAGATCCACCTGCCTCAGCCTCCCAAGTGCTGGGATTAAAATTGTATGCCACCAATGCCCGGCTTAGACCTACCTTTAAAAAAAAAAAAAAAAAAAGGTTTTTTTGTTTTTTTGTTTTTTTCAGAGGATGTGGTCTCACTCCATAGCCAAGACCGGTGTCAAAGTCTTGGCAATCTGGCTGGGCAGTGGTGGTGCACAACTTTAATCCCAGCACTTGGGAGGCAGAGACAAGCCTGGTCTACAAGAGCTAGTTCCAGGACAGGCTCCAAAGCTACACAGGAAAAACCCGTCTCAGAAAACCAAAAATAAAAAATTAAAAAAGGCTTGACAATCCTCCTGCCTTAGTGCTAGGATTACAAGCAGGCAACACAGCACAGTTTCCTCTGATCTAATTAAAGGTGTTTCACAGGATAGGAAAGTTTATCACTGAGCCACTAAATGATATCTTATATCCTTCATGTTTAGAAAGGGTTTGGCAATGTATCACAGGCTGGCCTAGAACTCTCCATCCTCCTGCCACTATACTGCAGGTAGAAATTCTAGGACTGCAAGCATTCCCTGAGTTTGGCTTCAGCCTAAGCAACACAGTAGGACTCCATCTAAACTTCAGTTATAGGGAGAGGGCTAGGTGCTTCAGAGCACTGGCTGAATCTACACACCTTTTATCCAAGCACTCAGGAAGCAAAGGCAAACAATCTCTGACTTCCAGGCCAAGCTGGTCTACACATTGAGGTCAAGGACAGACGGGGCTACATAGAGAAACCCTGCCTCAAAACCCAAAACGAACATAAAAGGAGGACAGATGAAGGATGCCCCTCTGTATGCTGCGAATGTCCTATTACCATTGGTCAATAAAGCTGAACTGGCCAATAGCCAGCCAGCACAGTCAGGTGGAAAATCCAGGCAGAGATACAGGAAGAAGAGCAGAGTCAGGGAGAGGCCAGCAGCCACTGGGGAAGCAGGATGTGAGGTAGCAAGCCAAGAGCCTCGTGGTAAAATACAGACTAATAGAAACGGGTTAATTTAGTTGTAAGAGCTAGTTAATAAAAGCCTGCGCTAACAGGCCGAACAGTTTATAATTAATATTGAGCCTCTGTGTGGTTATTTGGGAACCGGTGGGCAGAAGAGAAACTTCTGGCTACAGAGCACAGACTGTTCTCCCAGAGGACTTAGGTTCAATTCCCAACACCTCACATGGCAACTCACATAAATATGCAACTCTAGTTTCGGGGATCCAATGCCCTTCTTTGGCCTCTGCAGGCACCAAGCACACAAGTAGTGAATTAATATGCATGTAGCCAAGTACACAAAAAATAAATTTAAAAAACTGTCATGTCAAGCATAGCGGTTCACACCTCAAATCCCAGCAGACTGGAAGCTGAGGGAGGAAGATGCAATTCAAAACAAACTTGGGCTACAAGGCAAGACTACAAATTCAAGCCCCACTACGACTATACTGGGGGGCCCTATCTCAGAGTTACAAAACCAAAAGTTTCAAAAATAGAAATGCTCCCAAATAACTTCAGTTTCTGCCACATGTAGTCAAAAATGCACAAAGACAGACCACCTACCTCTTTTGTTGAAGGAAGTTTCACACAGGAGCATCTCCCCAGGTCCCCAGTCAAAACACATCTGCTTCTTCTTGGAATTCACGCCTGGAATCCACTAGTAAAACATAAGGCATAGCAACTGTTATCCTGGAAGGGTTTTCTCCTCAATCAATGGGTAGTCATAGCAATGCAGCATCAGGCTGCCCACTGGTGAGCGAGCAGCTTTAACCCCAGCAGCATCTCTGAGTTAGAGCCCAGCCTGGTCTACAGAGCAGGACAGCCAGGGCTACGCAGAGAAACCCTGTCTCAAAAGACCAAAAAAGGAAATTAAAAAAATCAGCATTGACTGCTCTTCCAGAAGACACACAGGTTCAATTCCCAGCACTCACATGGCAGCTCTTAACTGTCTATAATTCCAGTTCCAGGGGACTCAATACCCTCATACAGACATACATGCAAAATACCAATGCACATCAAATAAAAATTAATTATTTTAAAAAAAGAAAAAGAAATCCCTAATCAGAAATGCTGGTCCTTGTGCCCAGATGTGTATGGCTGAAGACAAGAGGTCTGTAAAAACAAACAGTCCCTACTTAAACAAGGCAGTTTGACAGTGTACATCAACCCAGTGTGCCCTTCTCAAGGAGAAAAGAAGCCCAGTGTGGAAAACACACCTCTAATTCCAGTACTTAGGAGCCTGAGGGAAGAGGATCATTAAATCTAAGGCAAGCCTAGGCTACCCAAAGGAGAAAACAACAAAAATACTTAACTATGTTAAAAGAAACTACCATCAGCCTGTGTCACGTTGATAACAATGAGTCTGTTTCTGTCCAATTTAGACCAATGTCTTTGAACCTTGACTCATCCAACTGTCCAAGCCATACAGCCACAGGCTTTCCAACATAAACAAGAACCACAAAGAAAAACTTTTTCCCTAAAAGATAATTTATTCACGTGCCTAAGAGATGGCTCAGCAGTTAAGAGGACCAAATGTTCTTTCCAGAGGACCAGGGCTCAATTCCCAGCACCCATATGACAGCTCACAACTGTCAGCAATTACAGGATCCAGCACCCTCACACAAAAATACACACAGGCAAAACACCAGTAAAAAATAAAAATAAAATTTTTAAAAGATTTATTTACAGGATAAACAAAAGAGATACAAGTACCACTTATTGCCACTGTTTTTTTGTTTTGTTTTGTAAGCAAGGGCCCAGTTAACACAGGCTAGCCTTGAACTGATACTCCAGCATCCGCTTCCCAAGTGCTGGGGTTATGACCTTGCTTTTGGAAAATGGTCTTGCAGCGTCAAGTACCAAGCTAGCCTCCAAAAGCCTGGGCTTAGAGAGGGACATCGCAATACCTGGCTAAGAATTAATCACAGATTACCCACATTTGATAAAAAGGTGCTGGACAGGGGCCCCCGAGATTAAGTGTGTTTAGTGTTCTTGCAAAGGACCGCAGTTCGGTTCACGGCACATACGTTAGGCGGCTAACAACCACATGTAACTCCAGTTCAGGTGGTACCCGATGCATACACATTATTAAAAATATTTTACAAGTCCAAGCAGAATAGAATACAAAGAGACGACAGAAACGGGTAGTTTATACTCTGCTGAGAGAAAAAACGATGCATTTATTAAGCATCGGGCCAGCACAGCAGGAGAGGTAGAAAGCTAACTAGATAGGCGATGTTGTGCTCACACCGAGCTCACTCTAACGCCAGAGGGGGGAAAGTGGAGAAACAGAAAGATCAGACAGACAAGGGACGAGCGGGATGCAGTGGAGCCTCTGGGGCGCGATGAGCAGTCACAGGAGCCGACCTGAAGCCCAGGGACCAGCAGCACCGCCCTAACCCGGTTCCCAGTTAATCTGACATCCCGGACGCGATGAGTCCCAGGGAGAAGCACGCGCCCCGCGGCTGTAGTGACCAAAGAAACGCAGCCGTCACACGGCGACAAAACAAGCCTCTCCCGGCCGCCCTTACAGTTACTGCGGGCTCGCAATCGAGCTCCTCCATCGCGCTGCAGCCCAGCGGACTGGACCTCACCGCGCTGCCGCCGACGCTCTCCGCTCAGGCCTCCCGCTCACAGCCCGCTGCCAAAGAGGACCCCCCTCCGGGGCGGCTTCCGCAGCGCCTGCACGCCGCGACGCGGCAGAGCCCTTCGTCTCTGCCACCGCCAGCCCGCTGCAGCCGTGCATTCCTGTGCCACCATCCTGCCAGGCAACGCCTCGGGGAAAGCCGCTCCAGGGGCCGCCTGTCCTCACGGAGCGCTCCCACAGAATCAGGCGGCGCCGAGGACAGCCGCACACCTGGCAGGAAGAAGGCCCCCGGAGGCGGCGGGAGAGGCGGCGGCTGGGCGAGTGTGCGCGTGCGCGGGTGTGGGCCGCCTGGGCCTCTCGGGCAGCGTCTCTTCTGGCTGTAGCAGCCCGCTCTCTCCTCCGTGCTGGTGCGAGCCCTCCCTCCTCTTCTAGGTATGCCAATAGAATCTTCGCTGCCCCTTCTCCGAACTCCCATCAGTATAACGTACCGGAAGAACGAGAGACATCGTCAGCCTTTTACGATTATGCTGAATGACATGGTTAAATTGGTGAACACACATAACTTGGAAGTAGGAAACGGTGGCACGAGCCGGCAGTGACAGCACTTGGGAAGTTGGACACTGCTAAATCGAGAATTCGGGACCAGCCTTAGGTTGAGCTCACACCAGGGCTAAATGAGACCCTGTCTCTCTCAAAAAAGCAAACAACACCCCACACGTTGTTAAGGAAATAAAGAAAAATAGCTTTGCCGTCAAAATTTCGTCCAAATCCTGATCGACGAAATCAGCCATAAATGACAAAATCTAGGGGACTGAAGGGCTGAGTCTTCCCGAGGATCCTTGTTCAAAACAAAGCATTCATATAAAACAATCCCAGCAGATCCGATGCCCTCTTCTGGCCTCTGTTAGACAGCAGACAGACAGACAGACAGACAGACAGACGGGCACTCGCGCACACTCGGTACACAGACAAGCAGGCAAAACAGCTGTATATATACAATGGAATAATTGTTTAAAATATTAAATCTAGGGCTGGAGAGATAGCTCAGTGGTTAAGAGCACAGGTTGCTTGCTCTTCCAGAGGTCCTGAGTTCAATTCCTCGCTACCAAGTGGTGGCTCACAACTATCTGTAATGGGATCTGGTGTTTGTTCTCTTCTGGCCTGCAGGTAGAACACTGTATATATAATAAATGTCTTTTTCTAAAAAAAAAATATTAAAATTACTATAGTTTATATTTTAAATGTATTTACTTATCTTAAGATATAAATTTACAAAAAGCATAACTGACTTACTACATGTATTTTGCTAGCTTTCCCAAAACTTTCACAATGTCATTATAATCACTGACACCAACGGTAAATATACTTTGAGGGGTGAGTAGGGGCAGGTCGAGACAGGGTTTCTCTGTAGATTTGGAACCCATCCTGGAACTCTGTCTGTAGACCAGGCTGGCCTCAAACTCACAGAGATCCTCCTGCCTCTGCCTCCTGAGTGCTGGGATTACAGCTGTGTGCCACCACAGCAAGCCAGTTACACATAATTAAAATAATTAAAAATAAATTTAAAATAAGAAGAGCCCAATGGTGGCACACACTAATTGTAGCACATGAGAGGCAGAAGCAGGCAGATCTCTGTGAGTTGAAGGCAGCCTGGTCTACAAAGTGAGTTCCAAGATAGCAAGGGCTGTTACCTGTTACGCATAGAAAGCCTGTCTCTCATTCAACAATAGCAACAATAAAAAAGAATGAGTAAATAAAGAGTAATTTAAGGGAGAGAAACTGTATTTCATCTCACAATTTGTTGTTGTTGTTGTTGTTGTTTGAGACAGGGTTTCCCTGTGTAACAGTCCTGGCTGTCCTGGAACTAGCTCTTGTAGACCAGGCTGGCCTCGAACTCACTGAGATCCTGCTGCCTGTGCCTCCCACGTGCTGGGACTAAAGGTGTGCAGGGAATGTTATGTGATGATGATATAAAAGGCACCAGTCAGCTTCAGCTCACACTTTACAGGTTACAGTCCAACAAGATAGAGGAATCACGGCAGAGAAATCACAGCAGCGGGAACTTGAGGTAGCTTACATTACATTCCCTCCCTCCCCAAAACATAGAGTGATATTGGGCATGGTGATGCATATCCTTTAATCCCAGTACTTGAGAAGCAGAGGCAGGAAGATATCTGTGAGCTCAAGCCACCCAGGGCTACACAGTAAAACATGGTCTGGTTTAAAGAGAGAAAAAAAGTAAACAGTGATGAGTTACTACACTCAACTTTCTCCTGTTTATACAGTCCAGTATTCCAGCCCAGGCAATGCTGCCACCCACAGTGCATGGCTCTTCTATCTTAAGTAACCTAACCAAGATTATTCCCCATAGTCATTCCCAGAGGCTGGTCTTCAAGTCTCCAAGGTATAACCAGAATCAACGTATAACTATGTAGCCCTGGTATGAAACTCTCTATAGACTGGCTATCTGCCTGTAACACTTCCTGGCACTGGGATTAGCAGCCAACACCAGCTCTTCTCTGACCTTTTTTTGTAATACATATTTACAAAACAATGTTTCCAGAATGATGGCCCATACCTTTAATCTGACCCAAGGGAGAAGGTCCTGGAGACAGAGGTAGACAGAGTTCTATGAGTTCAAGGCCAGCCTGGTCTAAATGGTGAGTTCCAGAACAACCAGGACTACATAGAGGGAAGTCTAAAAAATCAAATAAATAAAGCAAAATCTGTTGACACAGAGGAAATAGCTCAGTTGGCCAGGTGCTTGCCAATGCCATGCCACTAAAAAACTATCTCACAAAGAAACAGAAAACCCTAAGTAGATGGATTCCATGGAATGACACCCAAAATTGTCCTCTAGTATCCACACACACTCATTCACATGTATGTTCCCATCCTCACAAACATGCATACATACAAAATCAAAACATCTACCAACCCTAGAAAACACTGAAGATGCTCTTCATCCTGCAGCACCAAATACCGTGAGGATTTCATTCTTATAGTTAAAGATAAGCAAACTCATCCATTTAATAATATACAAATTTGCTTTCCTCTTTTATAATGACAAAATTATGTGTAAACCAAAGAATTTTTGTGTGTGTGTGAGAGAAAAATTTTATAGGAAAGGGAAAGGGGGGGGAAGGAAAGAGAAACAAGTTAAAGAGTCACACACAGAGACAGAGGACAGAACAGGAGAGGGACAGCAGGAAAGAGGAGTGGAAAAACCCAAAGAATTTTTTTAAATTAATTTTTGGGTTTTTTTTAACCAGTGAATGTTTCATTTGTACATCAATCAGTCTTACATGAATACATACCCAATATCTCATTAAAAAAAAAAAAATTCAAAGGCAAAGTGATAGTAAGATAGACCACTTGGTAAGGCCTTTGCCTTGCAAACATGAGGACATAAGTTCAGTCCCCAACACCCAGATGCAAACTCTGGGTGTGTAGCTGGGAATAGTGTCACAAGGTTTTAGTTCTGGCACTAGAGAAGCAGAAGTGGACAGATCTCTATGAGTTAGAGGCTGTCCTGCTTTATATAGTGAATTCTAGGCCAGAGCTACACAGTGAAACCCTGTCTCAAAAACGCATAAACAAATAATTGAAAATTCTATTATCTGGTGATTTGTGCTTCTTAGCCCAACAGTGGGGAGGCAGATGCAAGTGGATCCATGGTGCTTACTGGCCAACAAATGTAGCCATAGCGTGAGCCCTAGGTCCCAGTGAGAGACCCTATCTTAAAAGTGTGTATGCTGCTGGGGGTGGAATTCAGAGACACAAGCTAGGATGTAATCTATCACTGAGCTATACCCCAGGCCCCCAGGCCCCCAGGCCCCACTCACTGAATATTAATATTAATTAATACATATGCATTTGTAGTTCAAGACTATCCACAAGCAGATGTGCCATGCCTGTAGGGACTAGAGGTCAACCTCATGTGTCATTCCTCAGGAGTCACCCACCTTGTTTTGTATTTTTCCTGAGACAGGGTTTCACTGTGTAGCCCTGGCTGTCCCAGAACTCAATCTGTAAACCAGGCTGGCCTTGAATTGAGAGATCTGCCTCTGTCTGTCTCCCAAATGCTGGGATTAAAAATATGGCATCACCACTGCCTGACGATCATTTATTTTGTTTTATATCTCTGCATCTGCCTGCATGGACCAGCTGTCACAGGTTGGTTGTGAGCTGTCTAACGTGGGTGCTGGGAGCTGAACTCTGGTCCTCTGTAAGAGAAGCATTTATTCTTCTTTTCTAATCTTTCCTTCTTTCTTCCTTCCTTTCTTTATTTCCCTTTCTTTCTTCTTTCTTTCTTTCTTTCTTTCTTTCTTCCTTTCTTCCTTTCTTCCTTTTTATTTTTCCCGAGGTAGGGCATTTTTGTGTAGCTCTGGCTGTCCTGGAACTTGATCTGTAGACCAGGAAGGCTTTAAACTCACCAAGGTCCGCCTGCCTCAAAACTTCTGAGTCATCACACCAACTCCTCCTTTGTGTTTGTGTGTGGGTCTGGTTTACAGGGTCTTGCTATGTTGCTTAGGCTGCACACAGCCTTGCAGTACCTAATCAAGCCTTAGCTCCCTGAGTGCTGGGCTTAGCTGTGTACCACCACAATGGACTTTCATTAATTCCCTTCATTTGATATATAAATTAGCTAATGGAAAATGGCTGCCCATTATGGTACTGTTCTCATATAACCCAGGCTGACCTCAAATTTACTATATCACCAAGGCTGACCTTAAATTTAATTTTCTTTTATCTTTTTTGGTTTTTCTAGACAGGGTTTCTCTGTGGCTTTGGAACCTGTCCTGGAACTCGCTCTGTAGACCAGGCTGGCCTTGAACTCACAGAGATCCCTCTGCCTCTGCCTCCCCAGTGCTGGGATTAAAGTCCTGCACCACCAATGCCCAACTAAATTTTATTTTCTTCTTGTCTCACTATGTAGCTCAGGCTGGTCTGGAACTCACAGATCTGCGTGGCCCTGTCTTCCACATTCTGGCGTTAAAGGTAAACGACTTGCCGTGTTATTCCCTCAGAGGATCAAAACCAGACCAACTCTACCAGCCAAGCTACATTCCCAGTCTTTTTCTCTTTCTTTTAAACTCTGACTTTCTATGAAGGAATTTGCAGCCCTGTGGAAATTGAGGTCTGGGGTCTGAGTAACAAGACCTACATCCCGTAAGGTCTCTGCCACTTCTGGGTGGTTGACAAGTTGTGCAACCTCTTTATGAAGATAATTATTATAGAGGCTTCTTGAGGATTAAGAACTCAGCCAGTCTCCTCGCTCGCTCAGTTAATGTCTGCTACTGCTATTATTTCTGTGTAAACTTACCGTCCTTCCTTTTTTAAAATATGTGTTGGATTCCCTAGAGCTGGAGTTAGATACAGGTGGTTGTGAGTCAGGAAATGAACTCCGGTCCTCTGTGTTACTGTGTTATGAATAAAGTGCGTGGGGAACCTTGGCAGATTCCGTGGCAGGCAAGGGTGACCGAAGCTCGGGGAAGGGACACCGGGTTTGGGAAGGGGGGGTGGCAAACATGCCTGAGAAGTTTTATTAGAAAGGGAAGTGGGATTGAGGAAAGATAAAAGAGGTAAAGAGACACAGAGACAGAGAGAAGGCAGAAGAGAAGAGGGAGACAGGAAAGTCTGGTCTGCCCCAAGGGAACACGGAGAAAGGAGAGTAAGTGGGCAGGCAGGCGTCTTTCTTTTAAAGGGTCCTTTGCACTGCGTGCAGACTAGTAGTTTTGGGACCCCGGGCTGACCAGCGTACTGCCTGAGTGCATTCTCAGTGACAGGCAGGCCAGCATAATGCCTGAATTTACACTCTGCAAGAGCTCAAAGCACTCTTAACCACTAATGCATCTCTGGAGTCCCTAATTGTGGTGTTTTCCCTTGTTTGTTTGCCTGTGTTTATTGCAAACAGTTTGTACATGTGCCAAATGACAGCGGTGGAAATTGGTTCTCTCTTCCCACCAGATGGGCTCTACAAAATTGGGCCATCAGGCATGGGGACAAGTGCCTTTACCTACTGAGCCACCTCTCTGGCCTTCCGTGGATATTAAGACAGGAGTTTTTCAGTGTGTTATTTTATGGTACTGGGGACTGTTTCCTGGGCCAAGAGTATGCTAGGCGCTGGGCTGTGGTGGCACACACCTTCAGTCCCAGCACTTGGAAGGCAGAGGCAGGCAGATCTCTGTGAGTTCAAGGCCAGCCTAGTGTACAAAGCTACACAGAGAAATCCTGTATCGAAAAACAAAAATAAAAAAACCCAAAAAAACAAAACAAAACAAAAAAAAAGAGTATGTTAGGTAAGCGTCTACCAGAGGCAGTGCTCCCTCGCCCTGGTTCCTTCTCTTCTTTTCCACTCTTTACCTTTTCTGAGATAGCTTCTCCCTGAGTTGCCTAGACTGGCCTTAACCTCTTGTGTAGCCCAGGCAGGCCTCAGCCATGTGATCCTCTGGCATCCTTCCAAGGAGCTGGGAAAGGACTTCGCTGTAGAGCCATGCCTTCTGTGTGTGAGTGTGAGAGTGTGTGTGTGTGTGTGACTGTGTGTGTGACTGTGTGTGTATGTGTGAGAGTGTGTGTGAGTGTGTGTGTGTGAGTGTGAGCGTGTATGTGTGTGTGTGAGTGTGTGTGTGTATGTGTGTGTGAGTGTGTGAGAGTGAGTGTGTGTGTGAGTGTGAGTGTGTGAGAGTGAGTGTGTGAGAGTGAGTGTGTGAGAGTGAGTGTGTGTGTGTGAGAGTGAGTGTGTATGTGTGTGTGAGTGTGTGTGAGTGTGTGAGAGTGTGTGTGTGTGACTGTGTGTGTGTGAGTGTGTGAGAGTGTGTGACTGGACTGTGTGTGTATGTGTGAGAGTGTGTGTGAGTGTGTGAGAGTGAGTGTGTGTGTGTGTGGGTGAGTATGTGTGAGTGTGTGTGTGTGTTTTAAATATTTCTTTTGTGTTTTGCCTTCATATACGAGATGTGCATCGTGTGCATACAGTGCCCTCAGAGGCCAGAAGAGAACGCTGGGGTCCCTTTAACCAGCGAGCCATCTCCCTAGCCTCTCTGTGTATGATTTCAATATTCCTATGTCTACTTTGCAGAATCCTTTGGAATACTCACTGCTCACACATTTTAATAAGCATTTGATATAAACTCCCTCTTTGCCTGAAGCTGATTTTGTAATTTAGCATAACTTTGGTGGGGGGTGGGTCCATTATAAAGACATTCCTGTTTTCTGGATGTTAGTAGTTAAGCAGTCTCTGTGTTATTAAAGCCCCACATGCTAATGAGGGTGAGTTTGACAACATATTTGTCTCTGCATTTCTACAAGATGGAGAGGCATGTTGTGGCAAAAAGCCTGGAGTTCGGCACAGCCCCACGGAGTGGGGAAGTGTCTTTTTTCTGTCTCTAATACCTGTCAGGCATCCACCATGTTCATTCCCTGACAGCTGTGTGACATCTCACAAAGTATTTAACCCTTTCAAGACTCAGGAGCAAGTGTTTGCTCCATCCACATGTATATTTCAGGAAAAGATGCCACATGGTAGCAAAGCACGTCTTTTCCCTTTTGAGACAGGGTTTCTCTGTGTGGCTTTGGAACCTATTCTGGAACTCGCTCTATAGACCAGGCTGGCCTAACTGACAGAGATCTGCCTGCCTCTGCCACCCAAATGCTGGGATTAAAGGCGTGTGCCACCTACCCGGGACCTGTGAAGCACATCTTAGATCCCAGCACTTGGGAGGCAGAGGCAGACGGATCCCAGGCCAGTCTGGCCTACAAAGTGAGTTCCAGAACATCCAGGGCCACACAGAGAAACCCTGTCTTGAAAAAGCAAAAGAAAAGAGGACTATTCCACTTGGTGCCTGGTATATACATAGCAGGTTCCAGACCAGTAAGTGTTGGTGGTCTTCCCCTTGTACTTCCTCTGCATTGCCCGTTACTGTCGGTCATTGGACTCAGAGAGTTGTCTTTCTTTTGCTCTCCTCTGTCTCCCCAGAGTGGCAGGATCTTGTATGTAGTGATAATCTCTATCATTCAGTCATTCGGAGAAATTTTGAATATCTACAAGGGACAAAAAAAATGGAAAAGATTTTTTTTTAGATAAAAAGGCATTAGCTTATTTTCATTATTTTTAGAGGGTCTCATGTGGCCCTAAGTAAATGTAGAACCATCTTTTTTGGTTCTATAGCCATACCAGTGGCCAAGGATGACCTTGAACTCTTGAACTACTGATCTTCTTGACTGGACCTCTCACATACTGGCAAAAGAGCCACTTAGTGAATTTCAGGAAAAAAAATTTTTTTTTTTTGTTTATTTTTTTTGAGACAGAGTTTCTCTCTGTAGTTCTGAAGGCTGACCTGGAACTCGATCAATAAATAGTCCAGGCTGGCCTTGAACTCACAGAGATCCACCTGTCTCAAGTCTCTGCCTCCCAAATGCTGGGATTAAAGGTCTGCTCCACCACTGCCTGGCTCTCAGAAAATATTTATGTATGTATGTATATATGTATTTATTTTTGAGACAGGCTTTCTCTGTGTAACAGCAGTAACTGTCTTGGAACTAGCTCTGTAGACCAGGCTGGCCTCGAACTCACAGAGATCCACCTGCCTCTGCCTCCTGAGTGCTGGGACTAAAGGTGTGCACCACCACCGCCTGGCCCAAGAGAATAATTTTTAATGCATTGGCTAATTAATGGCTTTGAGACATGGTCTTGTAACTCATTTTTGTTTGCTCTCTGTGTATCCCTGGCTGTCCTGAATCTGTCACTCTGGAGACCACGGAGATCCTCTTGCCTGTGTCTCCCTAATGCCCCCTCTCCCCAACCCCCACTGCCCTCCCGCCTCTCCTTGTAACTCTAGCTGATCTGGAACATAGTACATAGACCATTCTGGCCTCTAAATCAGTCTCCCGCTCCTGCTTTCTGAATGCTGGGATTAAAGATAAGCACATCTAGGCCTAGCTGAAATGGAGCGCTTTAATTCATTGGTATCTACTGAGTCTGAAGTTCAGCGGGGACAGATGGGCAGAGAGGTGTTTCAAAGTCACCTTTGAATGACTTTGGGGCTGGTAAGACAGTTCCTTGACTAAAGGAGCTTGCCAGATGCCTGATGAGCTGAGTTCGGTCATCAGAAGGAGAGAAGCAACTTTGAGAAGTTGTCCTCTGCTCTCCACCTCGGTACCCTTCCATGGCATGTGAGCACACTGGCCCTCCATATATCTACATCTCTATCTATCTATCTATCTATCTATCTATCTATCTATCTATCTATCTATCTAAGACAGGGTCTCACTGTGTAGCCTTGGCTGTTAGGAATGCACACAGATCTTCTTCCCAAGTCTTGCCTCCTTAGTATTGGGATTAAAAAGACAGGTGCCACTAGGCCCTGCCCAAGAGAAGGATTTGTTGTTGTTGGAGACTGGGTTATTCTCTCCTACCAAGCTGGTCTCAGCTCAGAGCCCCTGCCTTGGCCTCACCAATGCACTGGCAGGAAGAATTTTTTGATTTTTAAACGTAGAAGATCTGGACTTGTTTGAGATCAGCCTGGTCTACAAGAGCTAGTTCCAGGACAGGCTCCAAAGCAATACAGAGAAACCCTATCTCGAAAAACCAAACTAAAACAAAGCGGAAAAATTATGTGTATGGATATTTTGCTTGGAGTAAAGGTGTGCACCAACACTGCCCAACACCATCTACTTTCTAATGGCTCACATCTGCATTTCTTTTTTTTCTTTTCCTTTTTTTCAAGACAAGGTTTCTTGTCTTGAACTCAGAGATCCTCCTGCCTCTGCCTTCCAGGTGCTGGGATTAAAGGAGTGTATCGCCACAGCTCAGCTTTACACATAATTTTTAAAAATGGGAGCAGAGCGGTGGTGGTTCTTGCCTTTAATCTACCAGCACTCGGGAGGCAGAGGTAGGTAGATCTCTGTGAGTTCGAGACCAGCCTGGTCTACATACAGAGTGAGCTCCAGGATAACTGAGACTATTAAAGAGAAACCCTGTTTCGGAAAAAAATAAATAAATAAATAAAATTAAGTCCTGGGCCAGGTATGGTAGCACATACTGTAAACCCCAGCATTCAGGAGTCTACAAAAGAAAGATCAATAAAAATCCATGGCCAGCTTGGGCTGTAGAGTGAGACCCTGTCTCAAAAGCAACAGAAGGGCCGAGAGATAGCCGCATAGCTAAGAGAATTTGCTGTGCAAACATGAGGCAGGGAGTTTGGGTCATCGCGCACACGTGGTGGTGGCGGCCCAAGTCTTTGATTCCAGCACTCAAGACGCAGAAGTAGGCCCACTTTTGTGGATTCCAGCCTGGTCAACCAGTTTGCAGCGTGAATTCCAAGACAGCCAAGGCTACAGAGAAAACTTTTCTCAAAAAACGGGAAAGAAAAGAAAGAAAGAGTGGTACTGGAAGGGGTTGATGCTTGAGGAAATATAGTGATAACCGAAAAAAAGCCTGTAATTAAACTCCGAAAAAACAAAAGAATGTTTGATAAAGTAAAAAGATTTCAGTGTGGCAAAGGACAGGCCTAAGGTGATGGGGGAAAAACCTGTTTTCTGCAAAGTCACAGGGAGTCCAGCGAAGTAGGAAACATAACACATCACTGGATTCAGCAAGGTGACCTTGTGGAGTTTTACGGGAGCTATGGGGACAGCAACAGATTGCAGTGGACTGAGGAGTGAGTGGGAGTTGAGGGGGTGGAGACAGCTGGCATGGGCATTTTTTTCAAGCTGCTTGGCCGAGGAGCATTATGGTGGTAATCTAATAGTTGATAATTTATTTATTTTTTCCAGTGGTACTTCAGGATTCCAAGAAAACACAAGGATGCAGGGGATAAAAAGCCAGAGAGCCTCTCTCACGGACGGGATGGGGTCCTGGCAGGTGCCAGGATTTCTTGGAGCGGCAGGGCCTCACTTGTCCGTTCTGTAGTGGACACAGGAGGGGACCATCGGCCTGCGAGCTGTGTGGGGTCCTTCTCAGGGAGGGGCTGAGCCCTCTGGACGGCGGGCGACACGAGTGCACACGAGGCCATGTCCCCGCGGCTCGCGCAGGGTCACCAACAGGTTGCAAGAGCAGGTCGAGCCCGAGGCTGCGGGGCGGGAGGCCGGTTGCGGGTGAAGGATGCGGGGCCTGGCGAGGCCGCGTTTGTCCCGCGGGAGCACGGCTCCTGTCGGGACCGCATGTGGCCGCTTTCCCGGCTTAGGCTCCCGGGTGCTCGCGGAGCTGGTGTCCCCTGCTCGGCCTAGGCTCCCGTCTAAGGCCGCAAGGCTTCCTGTCCTCGCCGAGGACCGGCCGGAAGCCATTTTGACTCTGCTCCACCACAGACGGAGGACAATACAGCCCCGCCCAGGGCCAGGCGCGCCCCCGCGGCGGGGCTGCTGCGCGCGTCCGCGCCTCTTCCCGCCGGCCCGGCGGGCGCCCGGCGCAGGCGGCGGCGGCGCGGGCCGCGGGGGGGCGGCCGGGGTGGTTATGTAAGCGTTGCGCGCTCCCGCGAAGCGTCGACCAATGGGAACCCCCGGGCGCTCGTGCTCGCGCACGCAGGGTGGGGGGAGGGAGCGCACGACGTGCGCGCGCCCTCCGCCTCGTCCACCGCGGCCGCCTCCTTCTTGTGCCGCTGCTGGTGCTGCCTGTGTGCTCCTCCGGCGCGGACCCGGTGCCTCTTTTGTGAAGCGGCGGCTCAGGAGACCCCGGCGCTCGCCATGGCCGACGAGAAACCCAAGGTGAGCTCGGCGCCGCCGTCTCCGCCTCGCCGCGCGGCCCGGTGGGTGGCGCGGCCCGGGGTCCGGCCGGAGCCCGCCGCGGGCTCCCCACTGCTGCCCCGGGCCCCCCACGGGGCCGGCCGCGGCTCAGGCCCGGCGCTCCGCGCCATTTTCCTCTCCCGCTCCTTTCCGCCCGCCCGCCCGCGCCCGAGGAGGCCCCGCCGCCCTCCCCCGCCCCCAGGCCTCGGAGCGCGCGCGGCGCGAGGCGGGCGGCGCATCGCGGGAGCCCGCGGGCCCAGCGGCCCCGCGCTGGCTCCTCGGCGGCGGCCGGCGTGTGTGAGGGAGCGTTGGGCGCGCGGGGCCCGGGGCGGCGGCGGCGGAGGAGGAGGAGGAGCGCCGCGGGCCGGGGATCCCCTCTCGGGCGGGGGCCGCGCGCGAATCAATGGGCCGAGCACGGGCCGCCCCGGATGGGGGATCCGACCGGGCCCGCGGGGGAGGGGCAGCGCCGCTGGGCCGAGCGTCCAGAAACCGGGACCCCGGCGGGGACCATGTGGCTTCTTGCACTTGGAGACGCGATGGGCTCAACTTGGAAACGCGCCTTCTGGGGCACCGGGAGTCTGCACCGCCGACGAGGGGGCGCGCGGCGTCTCTCGGGCTCCCCCCTCCCGCCTGCGCTCCACTTTGAGGGGTGCGCAGGCCGAAAGAATCCTTGCACATTTACGTTTGCTTTTGCTGAAGTTCAAGTTCGGTTTGGGTCGCAGTCTACCGGAAGACTTGCACGGGGACTGTGTTCCATCCATGACAGCACAGGGAGGGGGGAAAGAAGCTGTGAACTAAAAATGAGGCAGCCAATAGAGCCGAACGTTAGCCTGCGTGCTAAAGGGAGAGTCGCAGCATCCCTCAGTTGAGTGTTTCTTTGTTGTTTTTTTTTTGTTTTTTTTTGAGATATGTTGATATGGGCATTGAGTAGCAATGAGTTTTGAAATGCAAGGTATGGGTGCTCCCCTCTCCCCCCCGCCCGGCTTCAGTGCTATACTTAAAACGCTTTGCAAAGAGAAAAGACTATGTGGGTAGCAAAAAATTTGGAGATGACATGAGATAGGTCATTTGTAGAAAACTAAGCCTCAAAAACATTACAGTAAATCGAGTGAGGCCGTCTGCTTGTAAGTGTGCCGATGCTAGTATCCGCGTTTCTGTAACAGCCCTGTAACACTTGGTCAGATCAGCGGCTGGGAACAGCTGTATGCTGTTGGATGTAGGATGAGGGAAACCTGTTGATTCAGAAGCCTTTGGACTGCTGCTCCAAAGGTGTTTGTGTATGAGTTCCCAAATTATACACTTTTATGTTTTTCTCTCAACAGGAAGGAGTCAAGACCGAGAACAACGATCATATTAATTTGAAGGTGGCGGGGCAGGATGGTTCTGTGGTGCAGTTTAAGATTAAGAGGCATACACCACTTAGTAAACTAATGAAAGCCTATTGTGAACGACAGGTGAGGAATCGATGTGTGCACATGCCTTGACTCCTTTTGGTAAAGGTGAATGTGAGTGTGTAGTACACTTTGAAGGTTTAGTGTTATATGATTCAATGCTAAACCAGTAACGCCTCATTAGTACCTAAGGCTTCTTTACAGGTTACAAAGGAGATACACTTGTACTTTCTTTCATGAGGAGGAAAATGGATTTTTGCAAATTTTCCCCCTCTTGTCATTTAGGCATTACCCTCTGTCAAAACACCTGATAAGTCTGTGGGGCTTGGTGGGGGGACATGCCTTTGATCCCAGCACTCAGGAAGCAGAGGCAGGAAGAGCTCTGCCTGCTCTACAGAGCTAGTTCCAGGACAGCCAGGGCTACACTGCAGAGTAACTTTCTCAAAAAGAGAGTTTTAACCAATTTGAGTTTGGGGTATTGCAGTTTTTCTAAAGTGTGTCGATTATAACCTTTTAAGAATCTTGAGACCATAGTGTGGGGTGCCTGGTGTGTTTGGGATTGAAACCAGATTCATGCATGCTAAACATAACATTTTTGTTCCATTAAGTTACTGTGTGTGTGTGTGTGTGTGTGAGAGAGAGAGAGAGAGAGAGAGAGAGAGAGAGAGAGAGAGAGAGAGAGAGAGAGAGAGAGAGAGAGATTTTATTTTTACCCCACATGCATTGGTGTTTCACCTGCATGTGTGTCTGTGTGAGGGTGTCAGGTCCCCAGGAACTGGAGTTAGAGGCAGTTTTGAACTGCTGTGTGGGTGCTGGAAATTGAACCTTGGTCCTTTGGAAGAAGAGCCAATGCTCTCCAGCCTCAAATACTTTTATACTTTTATATTATAGGGATGTTTGTGTGTCAGATAATTACATAGATGTCACGAGGAAATAGAAAGTTCTCTTTGTGATTTGTTTGTTGGGTTTTTCCTTGTTTGGTTTGTTCTGAAACAGTCTTCCTGTGGAGCATTGGGTGCTTAGAAAGAATGTCCTATGTAGACTAGACTGCCTTCAAACTCAAACAGTCCTCTTCCTTTTCTACCTCATTTTTGGGATAGCAAACCAGCTCGTTCACTGTTTATATTTTTTGAAGACTGTACGTAACTCTTGATGTCCTAGAACTGAGCTCACAGAGATGTGTCCGCCATTGCTTCCCGAGTGGTGGGATTAAAGGCATCAGGTTCATTCCCTGATATGGACAAATGTTGGAAAGTCAGTGCAAGGTTTACTACAAGAGAGTTTCCCATTGGAATGCTAACTCAATAAAGCAAAGGTAATTTTAAAGATGACAGCTTTGTTTCCCATACCAGTTCATCAGCTGTAATAATGGCAGAAATAGTAAATTTTTTTTTCTTGATCTAAGATTGTCTAAGATGTGAAAGTTTTGGCAATTTTGATTTTTCATGTCATCGACCTTATTTTGTGTGTAGATTGGCTTTGCTCTTAGTTTCAGCCTCCCAGTTGGTGGGATTTTAGGCATGTGCCTTCATACTTCTGTTTTATGCCTCCTTTAAAGAGTGATAATAAAAAACTTCTAGGCTCTTTTTTTTGTTTGTTTGTTTAGCATTCTTATACTTCCTTATGTTTGTCCTAAAACTCACAGATCTCTACTTGGGCTCATTACACATAATTTATATACTCTTAATTTTTAGTGAAGTCTCCCTAAGGAGTAAGTCAACAAAAGGGTTTAGGAAGGGG
Organism: Cricetiscus sungorus; assembly: GCA_030556225.1. Classification (NCBI taxonomy): domain Eukaryota; kingdom Metazoa; phylum Chordata; class Mammalia; order Rodentia; family Cricetidae; genus Cricetiscus; species Cricetiscus sungorus. The sequence continues at coordinate 90,540,990 of JANBXA010000069.1, read as the reverse complement.
CCTTTCTAGGTGGCTCTGCAAGCCTGATTGCATTCAGTCTCTGAAACTCAGGGAGAGAACCACTGACTCCTAAGAATTGAAGTTTTCTTGGACCCTCTGTGCCTATACTGTGCATCCTCACATATAACAAAATAATAGAAGCTTTCATGATAGGCAGGCATTTTGCCACTGATCTGTTTCTATACACACACACACACAGACAGTTTTGTGTTTTTTTAATAGGTAAATTTTGTTTTTTTGTTTTCTCTTTATGTTCATTGGTGTTTCAGGAACTGGGGTTACAGAAAATCATGAGCTGCCATGTGGGTGCTGGAAATTGAACCCAGGTCCTCTGGAAGAGCAGTGAGTGCTCTTAACTGCTGTGAGCCATCTCTCCGGCCCTAGAAAAAAAAAATTATTTTTTATTTTTCAAAGAAATTATTAGGTTTGGGAATATACATAGTGCAGTAGTAGAACCTTGGCCTACCATGGGGAGACTGAGGTTTCAGTCCCCAGTAAGATGGTTGGAGTTTATTATTTGGTATCTTCCATTGAACATTTACCACCTTCAGATTTCTGGGGGAAATCTTAATTTTCTTCCTTTTTTTTTTTTAAATTTTTTAATTTATTTTTATTTTGTGTGCATTGTTATTTTTGCCTGTATGTATGCATGTGTGAGGGTGTCAGATCTTGGATTAGACAGTTGTGAGCTGCCATGTGGGTGCTGGGAATTGAACCCAGGTCCTCTGGAAGAACAGTCAGTGCTCTAAACCACTGAGCCATCTCTCCAGCCCCGAAATCTTAAGTTTTATTTTTTTCTAGACAGAATTTCTCTGTGTAGCCCTGGCTGTTCTAAACTCACTTTGTAGTTCAGGCTGGCCTTGAACTCACATAGATCCACCTGCCTTTGCCTCATGGGTGCTGGGAGTAACGGCCGGTACCACCATGCCCAACTTTCACAGGCATCTCTTCAAAAAGAGGTCCCAGGTTCAATTTCCAGGGCCCACGTTGTAGCTTCTGTTAAGTGTCTTTTAAATATGTAAATATGAATGCCTGGTTCAGAAAAAACAAGATTCCCATTTTCTGAAAGTTTAGAATAACATGATTTAAAGTGACAAGATTCCTACCCCCCCCTTCGTTTATTTAATCAAAGACATCTTTTTAAACATGGTTACCTTACAAAATGGATGTGTATCTTCAACATACTTCCCTTTAATGAAAATTTCACTTTTAAACATTAAAAGCATGAGAAAGGCCAGAATCTAGTTTAAGTCATGGAAATCCGTTCATACTTCAGGCACTTCTCCAAGAACTTGCATTGTTGTTATTTTAATTTAGTAAAATCTGATGTAATTTTGTAAACCTTGAGTCTAACACCATACTGCTGAGTCATCAGATCCTAAGAGTGCATCATCAACGTCTTGTTTTGTTTTCCACAGAGTTTCTCTGTAGCTTTGGGGCCTGCCTGGCGCTCACTCTGTAGCCCAGGCTGGCCTGGAACTATTAAGAGGGAGTAGTTACATGAGTCGCATAGCTAGTCCCTTAAAGAGGTAGGAATGACTGGAGAGACGGCTCAGTGGTTAAGAGCCGTTTTTCTAGAGTACCTGGATTCAGTTCCCAGCACCATATGGCAGCTCACAACTGTCTAACTCCAGTAGCAGGGGATCGACAGCATCACACACAAATGAGGTGTGGGCTAGCTTAGTCTACATAGTAAGTTCCAGGCCAACCAGGGCTATATAGTGAAATTATAGTGAAAAAAGGGTGGGTGGGGCCTGATGGTATACATATCAGTCTGCCTGGTGAATTCTATGGTTTTCTAGTCCCTTCCCAACAATAGAAATACCTTTTTTTCTAAAGGGATAGGGGGAGCTACCAATTTGCTATAGCAGCCAGGACAACTTGATATAATTGCATCTCCTACTTCATAGGCCTAGGGTATCAAACGTGGACAGCTTTCGCCACCTCACACCCCTCACACTTCTGCGAGTTTTGTGTATGATGTGTGGAGGTTGAAGGAAAACTTTTGGGAATCCTTTTTTGTTTTGTTTTTTGGGGACAGGGTTTCTCTGTGTATTCCTGGCTGTTTTGGAACTTGCTCTACATACCAAGCTGGCCTCAAATCCAGAGAGTTCACCTGCTTCTGCCTCCTGGGTGCTGGAACTAAGAGTGCCACCTCACAGTCAGCTCTTCCCATCCACCTTTACATAGGCTCCTGGGATTGAACTTGCTGGCAAGACCTTTACCTCGTGAGCCATACTGTCTGCCTAGACTTGGGATTTTTACCTCTAGAAATCTCTATGTCATCTTCATTCAGTAACACTCACAAAATCTAAACATCAGAGTCCTTGGTATTGTCAGAGCTACCAGTGGCTACTACTGATCTGTACATCCCCTCTGTGTTGGTAATAATAGAAGCCATATTTAACACACCAACCACTTGGATTGTTACCAATATTGAGAGGTACTCTCAAATGTGAATACCCATATTTTCAAAATTTAGTTTAAAAAATTGAATGCCTTAATCTCCCCTTTTTTATTTGTTGTATTTTGTGTTTTATTTGAGATGGCTCGCTCTCATGTAGCCCATTCTGATCTCCAAGTGCTGGTACTACTACAGGCGTGTGTGTATGTCTTCATTTTGAAACAGGGTCTCTAAGTATGAGAAACACCAAATGTTGCATAGAAAAAGTCAACAATTGCTAATTGTGTACATGCCTCAATTTTTTATGGCTACATTTATTTGTAGCTTTATGAAAATGGAGTTTTTATCCAGCTTTGTCTACATACATAGTGAGTCCCTGTTTCAAAGAAAGTTTTTAATGATTATCTGCTGTTTGCTTTTAATCTCTTATTAGGGATTGTCAATGAGGCAGATCAGATTCCGGTTTGATGGACAACCAATCAATGAAACAGACACACCTGCACAGGTAAAAATCTCTGCACTATTTACGAGAATTATGTCTCAGGTGTATGATTGCATATATTTATGCATGGGTGTGTGTGCGTGCTGAAGCCAGTGAGGACATCACTGTGCCTGCTCTGTTGCTCTAAGCTTTAGTCCTTTGAGATTGGGTTTTCCTTGAATCTGGAGGTTGTTTGCTACTGATCCTCTAGTCCTTACCATCCATGGTGCTGGGGTTCCAGCTGTCTTAACAGCATGAACGCTGGGGATCTAAATGCTCAGCTTTTCTTTAGGTGCAGGGAACTGAACTTGGGTCCTTTAAGCAAGCCCTCTTTCTTATTCACGACTCTATCTAGCCTTGTGTTTTTTCTTGTTTGCTGGCTTGCTTCTGCCACCACCTCCTGTTGTATTTCTTTTTGTTTTCTTTTTGAGACAGGGTTTCCTCTGTGTTGTAGCCCTGTCAGTCCTGGGACTCACTCTGTAGACCATGCTGTCCTTGAAACCCAGATTCATCTACCTCTGCCTCCTAAGTGCTGGGGCCACCATGCCCTGCTAAAGTGATTTTTTTCTTTTAACTTTGTTCTTTCGGGGACATTTTTGGTTTTCATCTATTCTTGTCTCAGTCTTGTTCACTGAGCTTGACTATGTACAGGTAGGTGACTCTTTTCAAACTTGAGTCAGTAAAGGTAATTGATATGGCTGGGCAGAGAGAGGAATAAGGTGGGGTATAGACATAATTTCACTTTTCAGGTCTGAGGAGTCAGGTAAGAGGTGACTGACTGGCTGGCTGGTCCCTTACTTCTCTGTTCTTTCAGCTTTTACCCCATATCTTGACTCCTCTCTTTGCCCAGCCATAGCATCACTACTGTCTGTAAAGACATCTAGACCTCTATGGTTAACCAGTAGTAGCTAGGCTTCACTTCTGATCTCCAGGCAAACTATTTGTCACAACACAAAACATCACACAACGGGTAATTCTGACATAGCACTGCAGGTTTATTGTTTTTATTTGTTTGTTTCAGTATCTGTGCAATATATGGTTTTCCTATCTAAAGGCATTCATTGTATCCTTTTCTTCTAAAACTTCCTTAAAGATAAGACTGTAAATCACTGGATTTTTTTGTTTGTTTGCTTGTTTTTGATTTTTCCAGACAGGATTTCTCTGTAGCTTTGGAGCCTGTCCTGGAGCTCTCAGGCCTGGCTGACCTCAAACTCACTGAGATCCACCTGGGTCTGCCTCCAAATTGTTGATATTAAAGGAGAATGCCACCACTTGGCTGTTTTTGTTTTTTTGAGACAGGATTTTTCTGTGTAGTCGTTAACTCTCCTTGAATTTGGTCTGTACTGTAGATTAGGCTGGCTTTGAACTCAGATCTCCCTGCCTCTGCCTCCCTAGTGCTAAGACTAAAGGTTTACAACACCCTTGCCTGGCCTGAATAACCTAATTCTTGTGAGTAAAGATTTAAATTGGTTTCTTTGTGCTTCTCACTTTTCATTTTACTGTTTTGGGGGTTTGTAGCATCATGCCTCTTCCTCATAGAATTCCTGGGATCACAAAGTGTGGACCACTGCCTGATTGGAATTTCAGCTTTAATTCTCCAGTAAAAGTTGGAGAACAGGGTATATTGGCTTGCACCTTAATTTAATCCCAGCACTTAGGAGGTACAGCAGGTGGATCTCTGCATTGGAGATCACCCTGGTCTATAGTGATTTCTGGGACAGCCTGAGCTACACTGAGCTACACATGAAACAGCTTAACCCATCTCCACCACCACCCCCAAAATGAAGGGGAATGGTCTAGAGCTATGGTTCAGTGGTTAAGAGCATTTATTGCTCTTGCACAGGAGACCTGGGATTGCAAGATACTCAGAGCTACACAGAAACCCTGTTTTTATTGCTCCTGAAAGCTATATACATAAAACAATTTTTTAATGATAAGATAGTGGAGAGGGCTAAGTAGTCAGGAACATCAGCATCAAGGTATGATTTACTGAAGACATGAAGGAAAAATGCGCTACAGAAATTCTCACTGGTGGCAGTCTTCAACTATGTTTTGTAGCCACAAGGGGGTGCTACCTTTTCCATTGTAAATATGCTGCTGTGTATGGCCGGCATTGATGGTGCACGCCTTTAGTCCCTGCACTCAGAGGCAGGTGAATTTCTGTGGGTTCCACTCCAGCGTGGTCTACAGAGCCAGTTCCAAGACAGGCTCCAAAGCAATACAGAGAAACCCTGTCTCCAAGTGCTATGTATGTTTTGAGGCATTTACATTTTTACCATAAAATGATATTTTAAATTGAAAATATGTATTCAATTAAAATTGTTACATTGGAATATTATAAAATTTTTATAGTTGAATTTGAAATGGCGGTGGTGGTGCTTACCTTTAATGGCAGCACTGGGGAGGCAGCGTTCTGTGAGTTACTGGGACAGCCATGGCTACACAGCAACACAGAGAAACCTCAAAAAAAAAAAAAAAAAACAAATTTGAAGTTAGATTTATAAAACAGGTTTACAAAACAAGTAAAGCTTCAGTCTGTGATATTTTACCCCTTAAATCCCAGAACTTTGGAGGCAGAGGCAGGTGGATCTGAGTTTCAGGCCTGCCTCATCTACAGTGCGAGTTCTAGGACAGTCAGCTGTTACGCAGAGAAATGCTGGCAAGGAACTCTTATGGCTAGTTCCAATTACAGAAGCTCACCACTGCCTAGCTACTACGTAATGAATTAAAATTTCGTTTTAGCCTAATGCTTTCTTTTGAGAGTATTTAACAAATATGTTATATCCTTAGAGTATTGAGCCTTGTTTAAAAACTTTATATTGATGTTTAACTTATGATAGATAAGTCTTGTTTTTTGTGGAGACTGGGCATCACATGTTGTAGTCTAGGCTGGAGTCAGAATCTAGAGCATTGTCTCAACCTTTGGGGTGCTGAGATTAGGTGTATAGTGTGCAGCCATGTATTTGATTAGGTTAATCAGCACTATTTAAAAAACACTTGGCATACTGATGGTAGGTTTGCTAAGTGTTTTTGAGACCAGCCTGTGGCTGGTACCTCATTCATTTCCCTTGATCTCCAGAATGCTGGGGTTTTACACTGGTGTTTATGAAGCTGACTTCTGTAATAATGAAGCCTGGAGTGGAATGGGACTTTTCTGTAAATTTAATATGAAAATAGAAATTTTAAATTCTTCCTCACTGGTCTTAAATTTGTTTTCTTTTTTTGTGCTAGTTGGAAATGGAGGATGAAGATACGATTGATGTGTTCCAGCAGCAAACAGGAGGTGTCTACTAAAAAGGGAACCTGCTACTTTACTCCAGAATTTTGTTATAGACCAAGAATACATTCGCAATTAGAAAGCCGCAATTTGGTTCCGCCACATCCTGACTACTACAGTATAGTTTTCTCTATTCTTTCATCTCCCTGTCCCCATTTCTTTATTGTACATAAAGTAACTGGTGTATGTGCACAAGCATATTGCGCTTTTTTTTCTTTTTTAAACTAAATGGCCAATGTTGTGTTTTGATTGACATCAGATGGAGATGATCTGGGGGGGAAGTACTGGTTCTGTGAAAATATCCCCCTTTCTCCATTAGTGGCATGCTCATTCAGCTCTTATCTTTATATTCCAGTAAGTTATTTTGCTCTCAATGTTTTAACAAAAAAAAACCAACAACAAAATCCTTGCATACCTTGTTCGATTGGAGAATTTTAATGTTTTTCATTTATCATTGTAAAACCAAGGACAATTTTATAACTTTTTTGTACGTAGCTGTTACATGTAGGGCAATCTGTCTTTAAGTAGGGGTAAATTACTCTTGAACAAAATGATCCTAGATAGTTTTCCCTTCAAGTCAAGCGTCTTGTTGTTTAAATAAACTTCTTGTTTAAAATCAGCTGTTCTCTTTATTCTAAGGAATATTAAATAGGAAAATGTTTAATATAAGTGTGTTGTCTCACACCTTTAATCCGAGCACATAGCAAGTCCTATAATATTAACAGCTATAGAGAGAGACCCTCTATGTAGTCTTAAGGCAAAGTCAGATGTAGTGGTACATGCCTTTAATCCCTAACACTTGAAGCAGGGGGAAGGCAGATAACTCAGAAGCAAGCTGGTCCATTTGATGTGTTTCAGGCCAACAAGGGGAATAATATAATGAGACCTTGTTTTGATCTTTTAAAAAGGGACAAAAGAAGGCTTTAGACAACTGTAGTTTGGTTCCCAGCCTCCCATCTGGTGGTTCACAACTAATTCTAGTTAGGCAGATCTGATACCCACCCTCCTGCCCTGAGTACCAAAGAAGTGTATGCACCAATCTGTATGTCAGGCTGTGGTGGCACACGCCTTTAATCCCAGCACCCAGGAGGCAGAGACAGGCAGGCGGATCTTGAGACCGGCCTGGTCTACAAGGGTTAGTTTTAGGACAGGCTCTAAAGTTACAGAGAGACCCTGTCTCAAATGATTTCTGGCTTGTGTTAATTATACTTGCTGGGTAACCATGGAAACTAAGACTTTAGATTGCACTATCCACAATCTGGGTGTCCCACACATGCCTGTAACCCCAGCATTGGAGGAGGTGGAGACTGAAGGAACTTCAACAAAAGAATAGGCAGTGACAGAAATTTGACGCTTTCACATATAATCACACAAAAGTGGAGGGAAGGCTGCCAAGGTGACTCAGTATATAAAGACACTTCTCACTGAACCTGATGATCTGCATTTGATAACTGGAGCCCACATAGTAGAAGGAAAATTGATTCCTACAAATTGTCCTCTGGTCCACACATGGGCCCCAACATACATGTGTTATACAAACACTCCTATGAAAATCCATGCACATTTATAAAAATATTCATTAAACAAAGAGAGCCGGGCGGTAGTGGCACATGCCTTTAATCTCTGCCTCTTCTGACCACAGGCCCTGCATGCATATGGTGCACATGCATATGTGCACTCATACACACAAAAAACATTTTTAAAGTAGAATAGGCTAGGAAGTTGGGCAGTGGTGGTACCACACACCCTAGAGGCAGAGAGGCGGGTGAATCTGAGCTCGAGGCCAGATTGGTTTCAGCATTAGTTCCAGGGCAGACTCCAAAGCTACACAGAGAACCCTGTCTTGGAGGGAAAATATGGCCAGACACACTGGCACACACCTTTAGTCCTATCGGTGGGGAGGCAGAGGCATGAGTTCCAGGCTGGCTTGATCTACATAGAGAGTTCCAGGACAGCCTTGTCTCAAAGACCCTAAAATAAACCGGTGGCCCACGCCCTTCATCCCAGCACTGAAGGCTGAGGCAGGAGGATCTGTGAGTTCAAGGCCATCCTGGTCATCAAAGGGAGTTCCAGGACAGTGGGGCTGTTACTCTGAGAAACCCTGTGTGGGGGGGAACAAAACAAAATAATAGCGGGGTGATGATGGCATGGCTTTAATCACAGCACCAGGGAGGCAAAGGCAGGCAAATCTCAGAGTTAGTTCTACAGTGAGCTACACAGAGAAACACTCTCGAAACCCAATAATTAAAACAACAGTCTTAGGATGTCTCACTCTGTAGCCCAGCACGGCCTTGAATTCATAGAGACCCACCTACCACTGCCTTCCAAGTACTACTCTAGTATTAAAGGCATGTGACACCAGCCTTACTTTCTTAGGTTTTACACCATTTCCTCCGTTGTGGGCAACTTGCTGATTCCTTGAAACTGAAGCCAAGGATGATACACCCACAGGGTATTCCAGCCGCAGCGTGCTGGTTTAACTTTCTCACTGTCAAGGTGGGGTTAGTGCTCTATGCAGTAAGAACACGTGTTGTATGTAGCGAGGCTCCCTTCTGTGATTGCTCCTTAGGGTGGGACATAATTAGAACACAGCGAAACAGGTTGGAATTTAATCTGCTGTTTGGAATGTGGAGTGTTATTTTCCTGTAAGTAGTGACATGTGACTATGAAGTCATTTTAGGATTTAGTATATCCTTGGAGCTTTTACAAAAGTTCCAAGTCCAAAAATCATCATGTGTTTTTTCTTTAATATTTTGAAGGTATATTTTGCCACTGGCTTCTCCATATATATGGTGTAAAACTTGTGACTGTGAAAGGATTTCTTTAATGTTTTCTTGGCTCAGTTGTGTAAATTTCCTCTGAGATGGAAACATCCCATCCATCAGGGAAGCTCTTTAAACAGAAAGGTAAATAAAATTACCCCAGGAAGTCCCCAAAACTGACCAGATTCACTAGGGCCCTGCCTGTCAGTGTAGGCTGAAAGAGGCCTCTGAGTCCAGGCCAGCTGCCTGCAACAAGCTGAAACCAGCTATGCATCTAGAAGAGGTTTAGATCACCTGGAAAGTATCCTCCAACTTGTTGATTTGCCTGCAGGCTGTGCTTTGTGCCCAGGGCTCCTGGGTTTGTGAGCTGTCACTTAAGCTGTGGTGGGCTTTGGTGATGCAGCTGTCTCTGAGTCATTTCTGCTCCTGTGAGTAACCCTTCACCCATATTCCCTTAATTTACTCCAATAAAACTCATTGACTGGTTCAACAAGTTGGAATTTGGCGGCTTCCATACTTTGGCCTGTTGCAGGATTCTCTATCTGGGTGGGGTAGATGTGTGTTGTGTCTCCTCGGGGAGGGGGTTGTCACACAACATCCACCAACCTTTCTATATGTTTGTTTGTTTGTTTGTGTTTGTTCCTTAAATTTATTTGTTGTTTAGATAGATTCTCACCAGATAGCCCTAGCTGGCCTTGAACTGACTGTAGACCAGACTGGCCTGGAATTCACAGAGGTCTTCCTGCCTCTGCTTCTTGAGTGTTGGAATCAAAGGCCTGCACTACCACACCTGGCTATATTTTCTGATTTACATTTTGCATGTGTGAGTGTGTGCTTGAGTGCAGCCATGTGCATGCAGGAGCCTGTGGAAGTTAGAAGAGGCATTGGATGCATCCCCTGGAATTGTAGTTAGAGATTGTGAGCCATCATGTGGATGCAAGGTCTTCTGCATAGATCCCAGGTCTTCTGCAAGAGTAAGTGTTCCTATGTGTTAACTATCTCCAGTCCCTATTTTCATTTACTGTTCTTGTGGAGAAACCTGGGCTGGGTGTAGCTCCCAGCTCCCACATGGTGGCTTAGAACCATCTGCAACACCAGTTTCAGAGTATTGATTCCCTCTTCTGATCTTGGCCACCAGGCATGCATGCGTTACATAGACATACATGTATACAAAAACACACATAAAATATTAATACATAAGTACATATGTCCCAGCGTTTGCAAAAGGGGCGGAAATAGGAGGCCCAAGAGTCCAAGGTCAGCAGGGAGGTGGTGGCACACCTTCAATCCCAGTTCTCGGGAAGCAGAGACAGATGGATCTCTGTGAGGTCAAAGCCCGCCTGGTCCTCAAAGAAACCCTGCTTTGGAAAACAACAAAAAGAGCCCAGGTCATCCACATCTACAGTGTGAGCCTGGATTACATGAGACCCTGCCTCAAAAGAGAAACCTCATTTTTGTAAAGGAGGCAGAATCTGACCATAGAAAGTGCAACAAAACGGGAAGGAAGTTTTTGATTGTTGCTGTTGTTTGTTTTTTAACGACCTTTAACTCCTGCGTCTCCTGCCTCCACCTCCTAAGTCCCGGGACTACCACAAACTCTTAGTACCAGTGCGTGTCCTCTGCCCTGCAGCTTTCATAGCAAGAGGAAATCATTTGGAAGTCGGGCAGTGTCTCACAAGCATTGACCTGTTTTTGGTGAAGACAAAGCTAGAAAAGGACAGACAGATGGGTACTAAATTTGGCTTTAGAAGTGATGCTTGTGACTCACTTGATGAGAGGTTAAGTTACACATTCAGGAGATGCCCTCAGGAGTTGGGATTAAGACATAAATGTCGATGGTTTTGAAAAAAAACAAAAACCCACAAACAACTATCTAAGGTTTTATCAAAATCCATTTGTTCTCTAAAAATCTAAGGAAATAGAAGACAGAGGAAATCCATCAATGGTGAGAAGGAATAGCCCAGGTTGATATTAAACCATCATCAAATGATTCAAGTGAACAGCTGAGAAATTGAAGCTGGTAGGAGGGGCCTACAGTCTGGCCCCAGCTCTGCCCTTCTAAGCTTTCCCTCCTAGTGGCATAATTTCTGTATTCCTTAAGATTCTTTTCCTCCTGCAGTGTGTGTGTGTGTGTGTGTGTGTGTGTGTGTGTGTGGGTGTGCGTGTGCCACCACCGCCCAGCTCAAGCTGGCCTCAAACTCGCAAAGATCTGCCTGCCTCTGCCTCCTGAGTGCCCAGTTTTATATTTATTTATTTTTATTGTGCATATATGAGAATTTGTACATTGATGCATGAACACATGTGTGGGTGAAGTTCAGAGAACAATCTCAGGGAGTCTTCTCCATTATAGGGTGCCCGGGTATTGAACTTGAGACCTCAGGTGTGGGAGCAAGGCCATCTTGCCTGTCCCTGAACAATGTACTTTTTCTCTTTCTTAACAATAGAAAAGCTGGATGCAGGTGGTAATTACTCTGCACTGTTCAAAGGATGTCAAGGTGACAGGGTGGTGCACACCTACAATCCCAGCATCCTTGAAGTATCCTTTCTACTACTGCTGTTGGTTTTCATGAAAGCCTAGAGGAAGGGGAGGATGCTTAAGCAAGACCACTAAGAATTTTAACTTTCAATTGCCTGAAGAGGGCCACCAGAAGAGGAATGTTGTTGAGTTTCATGGAAATACCAGGGCTACAGAGGATGGGAGACATCTACTTTTAGAATTAGGATTGACATGAGAAAGGGTCAACCATCAGCTGCCTATGCCTTTACCTAAGGCTTTGCCTATTGTAATCTTTAAACAGTCCTTGAGTCCGCCAAGTGCTGCCTGCATTTGCTACAGGGATAAATTTACCCAGACAGGTGGCAGAATCATGACTTAAGGGTTAGAAACAGCTGCCGAGACAGTTTGGGAGATGAGGCCATTCATTCATTCACCAGACATTAGCCAGCTTTAGAACAAGCTCTAAAACTAAACCATAGCTTGGGCCTACTCATATGCCACCCATTGGTGCTTGAAGAGTATTAAAAGTTGTTGTTTTGTTTTTTTCGTAAAGAAATTCCAGTCTTTTCCAGGCGTGTTGGTACAGGCCTTTGATCCTAGCACTCGGGAGGCAGAGGCAGGTGGATATCTGTGAGTTTGAGTCCAGTCTGATCTACAAGAGCGAGTTGCAGGACAGGCTCCCAAGCTACAGAGAAACCCTGTCTCAGAAAAAACAAAACAAAAAACAAAAATGTAGTTTTCTTCTCAAACCTTTTTTTTTTGGTAGGGATTAGGGGTGTGTGCCACAGCTTGACGAAAGGTTTCCTTTGTGTATTTATGAGTGCCTGCATGTACTTATGTGTATGCGTGAGCGCAGTGCCCAGGTCAGAGCATCCGGACCTGGAGCTTCAGTTTGGGGTTGCCTTGTGAGAGCTGGAGCTGAACTATTGCAATACAAGCAAATGCTGTTAACAGTTCATCTCCCTGCCTTTCTCCCTTCTTACTTCATTTTTGACACAGGGTCTTACTATATATGTAGACCAGGCTGGCCTCAAACTCAAAGTGATCCTCCTGCCTCAGTCTCCCAAGTGAAGGCATTACAGGCAAGTGCTACCATACCCCACCGAGGTAACACGTGTGTGTGTGTGTGTGTGTGTGTGTGTGTGTGTGAGTATGTGAGTGTGAATGTGTGTGAGAGTGTGTATGAGTATGTGTGAGCGTGTGTGAGTGTGTGTGAGTGTATGTGTGTGTGAGTGTATGTGTGTGTGTGTGTATGTGAGAGTATGTGAGTGTGTATGAGTGTGTGAGCATGTGTGAGTGTGTGTGAGTGCATGTGTGAGCGTGTGAGTGTATGTGTGTGTGTGAGTGTATGTGTGTGTGTATGTGAGAGTATGTGTGTATGAGTGTGTGAGTGAGTGTGAGTGAGTGTGTGTGTGAGTATGTGAGTGTGAATGTGTGTGAGAGTGTTTATGAGTATGTGTGAGCGTGTGTGAGTGTGTGTGAGTGTATGTGTGTGTGAGTGTATGTGTGTGTGTGTATGTGAGAGTATGTGAGTGTGTATGAGTGTGTGAGCATGTGTGAGTGTGTGTGAGTGCATGTGTGAGCGTGTGAGTGTATGTGTGTGTGTGAGTGTATGTGTGTGTGTGAGTGTATGTGTGTGTGTATGTGAGAGTATGTGTGTATGAGTGTGTGAGTGAGTGTGAGTGAGTGTGTGAGTATGTGAGTGTGAATGTGTGTGAGAGTGTTTATGAGTATGTGTGAGCGTGTGTGTGTGTGAGTGTATGTGTGTGTGTGAGTGTATGTGTGTGTGTGTATGTGAGAGTATGTGAGTGTGTATGAGTGTGTGTGAGCGTGTGTGTGTGTGTGTGTGTGTGTGTGTGTGAGCGTCTGTGTGAGTGTGTGTGTGTGTGTGTTCCACTTTCTGTGTGTGTGTTCCACTTTCTGGGTCTTGGAAATAGAACTCGGGTTGTCATGCTGCGGCGGCGGCAAGCGCCTTTCCTTCTGGGCCGCCTCAACGGCCCCTCAAGTGACTTTTAAAAGTGACAGTGAACACTCCCGGTTGTCGGCGTGGGGGAAGGGAGGATATAGCGGCCAGTCCCTGTACAGGAAGGGGGCGAGGCTTGGGCTGAGCCGTGGCCAGCGCAGCCCGTGCTGATGCCGAACTGTGATTAGCAGCGTACAGAGCCAATAGAAGCGAAGAGATCCTTTCAAATCGGCCAATGGCGGCGCGAGGAGGGCGGGCCCTCGGAGCCCTATAAAGCGTGAGCCCGGCGAGCCCCGCGGCAGCAGAGGCTCGTGGAGCGCGGCGGGCGGTGGTTGCGGAGCAGCTCAGGCCGTTTGGTCCCAGTCCCTCGGCGTTCTCCCAGCGCCAGCCTACCTCGCCCCTTGGCGCCATGACCACTACCACTACCTTCAAGGGTGTGGACCCCAACAGCAGGAACAGCTCCCGGTAAGGGACGGCGCCGGGCTCGAGCTCTCCGGGGCCCGTGGGGGCCGCGGGGCGTTGGCGGTAACGGCCGGGGCGCCGTGCTCGCGCCCCGGCGGGTGGCAGAGCGAGGAGTGGGCGCCGCACAACAGCCTCGGCTGCGGCCCCGCCCCAGTCGGGCGTCTCCGTTCCCTTCTCGCACGGAGCGACGGCTGAGGGGCCCGTGGGTGGCGGCCGTATGGCGGCGACACGGCAGGTTGGAGTCCGCGAGAGTGTGCGGGAGGACCGGCTTCCAGCCACCCGCGGCGACACTGTCGGGCCCAGGATGGTGGGCTCGGTCTCCCCGGAGCCCGCGGAGCCTGCAGGGCCGCGGGTGCGGGGCCCATTGTCCCACCCGCGGGCCACGCGCTCCTGCCTCTGGCCTCGGCAGTGCGCTACCCCGGCCTGGGGCGCAGCGCAGCGAGCCGATCTGAGCGTGAGCCTGCGGCTTTGCATGCTCTCCGTCCTCGTGGTGGCCCGCTGGGTCCCCGGGTCCGCGCAGCAGGTGCACCTCTGCTAGGGCGGGGCTGGTCATCGCCTCCCCCACTAACAGCCCAGGATCCGAGTGACGGTCCTCTCCTCCGAGTGCCTCCCTGCGCCTAACAAAGGAGGCCGGGTCTCCTCCCCCTCCCCACGCCCACCTCCGAGTGCGCGGGGCGGCGAGCCCACTCCAGCGGGTTTTCTGCGCTCAGACCCTCGGACCTCAGCCCTTGGTGCCACCATCCTCACTCCTCGCATTGACTTTGGCCGAGTGAGTTCACCCCCAGAGCAGGCTTCTCTCGGAGGAGGAGGAGGAGGTTGCCTGGGCTTGGGCGGGGCCATGGAGCCATCCATTGTCTCTCCGGTAGTATGTAGTAGTAACCCCTCCTGGAAGCCGGGACCTTGCTTGCCACCAAGTAGACTGCATTTTGGGGAGGAGCAGGGTGTCTAACCCTCTCTGACTTGGTGGGAGGGCATGGATGTTTTGAAGGGAGTCCACATGGGTTCAGCTAATTGCGCACAATTGTCAGTCCTATACGTGGGCATCTCTTGTCGCCGGGGTCTTTCTGAAGGCTCGGAAGCAGCTTGGGTCCCACTTTCCCTGGCCATCTAGTCTCTGTTGATGATGACCCGCAATCGTGTGTGGCCAAGTCTTGGGGTCCTGGCACAAAGGGAGCCATTTTGTGGGTCTAAGAAGACAGCCGTGGAGTAACAGTCTCTCACAGAGGTGTGACAACTTGCCAACAAGAAGCAGCCTACTCGGAGTGGTAGTCTTGGGAGGAAGCGCTGGGTGGGACAGGGCCAAGGCCGTGACTGCTTTCAGTTTCACAGAGTGGAGTAGCAAGAGGACGGTGAGACGGAGGAGAGCTAAGGGAGCATTGACTGGGCGGGGCAGAACTTGAGCGCGTAGACCTTGAAGAGTGGTCACTCCCTCTTGTCATCCTTCCAGTGAGGTAATTTGTTACAGAGGACACAGGGACAGATTGAGCCCTGGATGTAGTTTGGTGTGATGAGGCCAACTTTCTGCTGTGAGGGTCAAGTTCATCTCCAGGCTTTCAAAAAGCATCTCAGAGCCAGGTCCTTTACATGTGTGTTCGCCATTAGACAAATGAATGCAGAGTGTGTGTTTCCGCCACCTTTGTCACCCCTTGCCCTGGGGTATTGTTGCTCAGGCTCCCTGCCTGTCTTTGTAACTTCCTGATTCTCCTTCTGTCATCTCACCAGTCTGTCCCCTCCTTCCTCGGTGCTGTGCTTCTTGCTCTGCGACCTCGTGGGAATGCGGTGTGGCAGAGTGGTGGGGGCGGGGGTTGGAGGAAGGAGCTCTTTTTTACGTTGCTATCTGTGGTATAACATTTTGGGTCTTAACTCGGGCAATCCTGAGGCGGTTACCATATATGAGATTCAGAGAGAGTCCAAGCCAAAGCTGAAGCACTTTGTCTTGAAGCAAGTCCTTTGTTTGGGAACCGCTCTGTTTCAGATGGGCTCTACAACACTGACGTCATCGGGGAGGTAGTACCTGCTACTGCAGGACCAGTGAAAGTGGCACTAGGCAGGGCTTTGACTTGTTTTTAAGCTGGCTGGGTGTTAGTGTTGCCCCCTCCTTGTTATTTCATGACCAATAAATATGTCTACTCTGGTTTCATGAGGGTTAATTACACTTAGTGAAGAAAGCCTCCCCTCCCTGGGGAAGGACGGAGGGAGGACAAAGACGCTCGTTGATTCTAATATTTCAGGTGTTTGTCATTTAAGGCAAAAATTTAAAACAGTCCCAGCCAATAAGAAGCCGTAGGGCTCGCTAAGTATGCTCATGGCCCACAGCCTGGGCAGGGCCCTGGGTTCCATCCTCAGTGTCTCCCATTTCCTTTCACACACCCGCCCCCAATCACCCCAGAATCTGTCTATACTCCAGTAGTCATTTAAACAGTTTAATGACCTGGGAACCTGGATGAGGGGGTGGGAGCCAGCACTAGGGAGTTAGAAGATGACTTCAGTCAAGCTCCAGGCTAGCTACAGCTATGTAATGATACCCTTCCTCAGAGTTCTAAAATTCATGTAAGGATTATCATCTTTGTAAAATATATGCCTAAATGCACTTACCCTGATTTATATAATGAATTTACTCTGGGTGTGTTTAATTTCTGGGACTTAACCAACCAACCATGTGGCTTTACCCTGTCCTGAGCTCAGTGTGATGCCCAGGTTAGACCTCCTCCTCCAGGCTCTTAAGGGCTAAGATTACAAGCATGTAGCCTCAGCTGGCTACTAACTCAGTGTGTAGACCAGGCTGGCCTCAGTCTCACAGAGATCTACTTGCTTCTGCCTCTGGTGTACTGAGATTTAAGACATGGACACCATATTCAGCTGAATATTTACTTTTGAAAGTTAATTTGGATATATGTCTGTGTGGCTGTGTTTGGGTGCCAGCGGAGGGCAGGGGCAGAGGCATCGGTCCTCTGGAGTTAGAGAAGGTGAGCTACCTGATAGGCTCCAGTGCCAGAGCAGCAAGCACTCTTAACTGCTGAGCCGTCATTTCTCCAGGCGAGGTCATTGCCCCCCCCCCCCATTTCTTTTTTAAAGCATCTTACATTTAAAATCTCATTTTGTGAATGTTTTGCCTGAAAGTATGCATGGGTACTATATGTGTGCTTTGTCCCCACAGAGGCCAGAAGAGGGAGTCAAATCCCTTGGATCGGGAGTTACAGAGAGTTGGTGAGCCACCAAGTGGCTGCTGGGAATTGAATCTGAGTCCTGTGGAAGAGCAGCCAGTGTGTTCTTAACCTTTGAGCCATCACTTCTGCTCGTATCCCTCTTAAAGAGAGAGAGGGAGGGAGGGAGGGGAGAGGAGAGAGAGAGATTGAGAGATTGCGATTTATTCTGTTTTGTGAGGGGAGCCTGCAGAGTCCAGAAGGTATTGGATCGCTTGGAGAGTTAAAGATGGCTCTGAGCTGCCTGACATGGGTGCAGGGAACTGACAAGGGTCCTCTAGGAGCAGCAAGCCCTCTGAAACATTGAGCCTTCTCGCTGGGCCTGAGTATTGCATCTTACCCGAGTGAGACACTGGTATCACATTCCAGGGAGAACGTAGAGGTCCAAGTCCAGAAAAGGAGCAAACCTTAAAGTAGCACCATGGGTGTGTCCCTGAAGACACACATGGCATTGTTTGATTGGCCCTTGATACACTGGAGCACTTGCCACAGGTCCACCTGGCCTGAGGATTCAGTGATGCCTGGCAGCTGCTTGGAGCCCAGCGCATTGCTAGTTAGACAGCCGCAGCCTCCCCTGGCTTTATGGGGCCCTGAAGTAGGGGCAGCTCTTGTGCTGGTAAGTGGTGAGGAAAACAAGATGGCATGGCTGAGAAAGCCCTGACAGTAAAGGGTCCACATGGCAGGATTGCCACACTCACTCACCTCCGTGCTGTATGCATGGGTGAAGACTAAAACAAACCCACAAGCCATGCAGCCTCCCTTCCCAGAGCACTCGGGTGCCGTGCTCCCCGGGAGCACTCGGGTGCCGTGCTCCCCGGGAGCACTCGGGTGCCGTGCTCCCCGGGAGCACTCGGGTGCCGTGCTCCCCGGGAGCACTCGGGTGCCGTGCTCCCCGGGAGCACTCGGGTGCCGTGCTCCCCGGGAGCACTCGGGTGCCGTGCTCCCCGGGAGCACTCGGGTGCCGTGCTCCCCGGGAGCACTTCGGGTGCCGTGCTCCCGGGAGCACTCGGGTGCCGTGCTCCCCGGGAGCACTCGGGTGCCGTGCTCCCCGGGAGCACTCGGGTGCCGGGCTCCCCGGGAGCACTCGGGTGCCGTGCTCCCCGGGAGCACTGGGGTGCCGTGCTCCCCGGGAGCACTCGGGTGCCGTGCTCCCCGGGAGCACTCGGGTGCCGTGCTCCCCGGGAGCACTCGGGTGCCGTGCTCCCCGGGAGCACTCGGGTGCCGTGCTCCCCAGCTCTTGGGAAGCAGGGGTGTAGGAATGGGGTTTAAGAGATTGCCTGAAGTGTAAATGGCTCTGAGGGGAGGGTGGCACATGCTCTGGCCAGAGACACAAGCTCCAGTGAAGGAAGTGGAGAAGAAGGTGGCAGGGACAATCTTGGTTTGATGACAGGGTTTCTCTGTGTAGCTTGGCTGCTTGGAACTCACTCTGTAGTCCAGGCTAGCCTGGAACTTAGAAATCCTGACGCCTCTGCTTCTTGACTGCTAGGATTAAAGGTGTGGGCCACCATGCCCGGCCCCAGAAGCAGTCTTTAAAAGGATTTTAGGTTAACAGAAATATAGAGAAAATAGGAAGACACTAAAACTAATCTAAAATCCATTAGTGAGAGGGAACACCCCTGTAGCATTGAGACTGGTAGATGGTTTTAATAATAGTTTATGTACATGATCGTCATGTTCCAGATTTTATATACATATATATGTATGATGTTCCTATAATAACAGTCTAATGGGGCAGATATTACTGCCTGCCCTCATTTTATAGAGGAAACACCTGAGGCATAGAAAGGTTACACAACTCACACTGTGTCCCTTGGAAAGTTGTGCCAAGCTGGTCTTAGTGGCTCACTTCTGTAATCCCAACACCCAGGGGCCGAGGAAGATTTTTGTGCATTTGAGGTTTGTTCAAATTTATAACTTTCTGTGTCTTTATACCATTTTCCCCTAATAAGTAAACAGTATACCCTTTTGTTTTAAATTACATTTCACTCTCTAGTCTGAGGAGGAAAGACCAACTATGTTATTTCCTCTGATCTCACATCACAGCGGATTTCTGTCACTTCAGGTGTGGAGCCTTCACCAGCTGGCAGATGTGGCATGGGTAGATGCAGTGCCACAGCAGGCGCCTGCTGGCTGTCCTCTAACCCCAGCGAGATTGCGTCCCACACACGGGGTGCCCACCATGTCCAGTGTACGTAGTGCTGGCAGTTGAACCTAAGGCTTCATGCATTTGAGGCAAATGTTCTTCAAGCTGAACCACACTAGTAGTCACCTCTTTCTTTTAAGGCAGGATTTCATTTCTAGCCTGGATAACACTGAGTTCACTTTAGTCCAGGCTGGTTTCATTCTGGGATTCCAGGCATGAGATAACAGTGCTTTGCTTTTTACCCCCCCCCCTAAAAAAAAAAAAAAAAAAAAAAAAACAAAAAAAAACACCTTTTTCCTTACCCTGTGCTTTTGACTAACTGGCTGTAAATCAGAATTCCTATAACCTGTCCTTAGGTTTAATTAATTTGCCTTACAGTTCAGGGAAACTCCTACATTTATGGGTTTATCCTGAAGCGTATAATTAGGTTTGAGGTATGATAGAAGGGCGCTGGACTTCCACAGTCAACAGAGGTGCTTCTCCCCTCCCCCCAGGAACCTCCAGTTTCAACTACCCAGAAGCGCCTGTGTTTTGTTTGTTCTTGAGGTAGGGACCTTTTACATAGCCCTGGCTGCCCTGCCTGTCCCTGCCTTCCAGGTGCTGGGATTAAAGGTGTGTTCCGATGCCCTAACTCCCTTCTGGGTTTCATGAGACCTCATTGCTCTGCAGAGGTGGGGTTGCACTTACAAAGGCACATTCCAAACAAGGTGTCATGGCAAGAAAATCCAAGAGTTCCAGGCTGCATACCTGTGACCCTGTCTCAAAAAGTGAAGCTTGTCACTCAACAGACTGGGGCAGGAAACAGCAGGTTTTTCTGCCTCTGTCTCTTTTTGGTTAAATGTTTATATCGCCCAGGCTGACATTGAATTGTAACCCTCCCGCTGCTTCTGCTTCTGCCCTGCAGTGCTTGGTGTCACAGATGTGTGGCCCCTCCCTGCAGCACCCTCCTTACCCCTCCCTCCTTGCTTGCTTTCCTTCCTTCCTTCCTTTCTTTCTTTCTTTCTTTCTTCCTTTCTTTCTTTCTTTCTTTCTTTCTTTCTGGTTTGCAGTGGGTCAAACCTAGGGCCTCACACAAGCTAGGCAAATGTATCAGTGTTTAGTTTTTTCCTTGGAAACAAGGTCTCACTATGTAGACCAGGCTGGCCTAGAACTCAGAGATCTCCCTACCTTTGCCACTGCCCACCCCAAAAGTGCTGGGATTAAAGGTGTGCACCACTACACCCTCTGCTCTGCCAGTGTTTTGTCTGCCCCTTCCCTTAATGAATGTCCTGTGGCCAGAGCTAAGGTAGTTGGGACATGATGTGGATTTTTAAAGTTTTGTTGGGGGCTGGAGAAATGGCTCAGCTCTGGCTGCGTTTTCAGGACGTAGTTTGATTGCCAGCATCCACATGGTGGCTGACAGGCATCTGTGACTCCAGTCCCAGGAGAGATGCACACCCGGTCTTTGTCGTCCTTGGGCACCAGGCATGCACACACATGCACATAGACACTCATGCAGACACACAGAACGAATAATGTAACGTTTCTTGTTGTTTAGAAAGAGACCCAGTTTATTTTAGTCTACCACGGTGACAAAATGCCTGCTCTCTTGTGTTTCTGTGGCTTCACGTGGGGAGGGAGCTGTGTCCCAGGGACCAGAGCACACACAGCTCCGTAGCTAATGACACAGCTTATGTGTTTGGGGAACATGTTACCTAAGGTGGCATCTTCTTTCTTGGCCCCTCATTTTCTCCTACCTTAGTCTCCCAAGTAGCTGTGCTGCTGGCCTTTTGCTCACCGGCCCAGCTGTGAGGTTGGGCCTGCTGAGATGTGCATCACCTGGTAACGTGGGCTCCTTTCCCTGGTCTTCGCTTGTGCCTCCTCTTAGCAACTTTAGGAGTATTTTTATACTCAGGGTCCTGTCATCTGTCAGCTACTTATCTCTGCCAGCTTTCTGTAGCTGGCTTTCATCTTGTGCCTAGGAAGCCTTTCTCACCCCTGCCCCCTGCCATGTAGACCAGGTTACCCTCCTGCTTCCCAAGTGCTGGAATTCAGGTGTGTGCCGCCACACCTAGCTTCTCTTGTACAGTCTGTGCAGCCCAGGTTCTTCTTTAATTTAACTGTGGTTCTGCTTTGGCCTCGTGAGTGTTGGGAGTACAGGCTGTGAGAC
The DNA here is from genome assembly GCA_030556225.1 of Cricetiscus sungorus. Lineage (NCBI taxonomy): Eukaryota > Metazoa > Chordata > Mammalia > Rodentia > Cricetidae > Cricetiscus > Cricetiscus sungorus. The sequence goes on along the minus strand of JANBXA010000069.1, from coordinate 90,519,649 downwards.
ACGTAGGGTCTGGAGCTGACAGACGCCGCAAGCACAGGACTTTATAAAAGTGAGCATGTGCCGGGCAGGGGTGGTGCCCTCCTTTAATCCCAGCACAGGCAGGCAGCCTGGCCTACAGAGTCAGTTCCAGGACAGTCAGGGAGAGAAACCCAGTCTACAAAAACAAAACAAAATTAAACATGGAACATGTTAATTAAGCCATAAGGCAAATTCCAAAGAATTTTTGTCACAGAGTGGAAATGAATAAACTAGAAAGGCTTTTGGAAACAAACACATTTTAGTTTTTGATTATTTTGAGATGGTCTCACTCTGTTGCCTTAGCTGCCTAGAACTGAAGGAATCTTCTACCTCAGCTTCCTGAGTGCTGGGATTGGCAGCAGGGGCTCAGTGCCTACCTAGGTGCATCATTTATTTTTAACCATTCAATTTAAAAAAAATGTACATTTTGTGTCTTTTTCTTAAATTTTATTTTATGTGCATTAGTGTTTTACACGGGTTTTGGGTCCCCTGAACTGGAGTTATAGACAGCTGTGAGCTGCCATGTGGGTGCTGGGAACTGAACCCAGGTTCTCTGAAGAGCAGTCAGATGCATGACCCTGGCGGTCGGAACACGGTCATCAGAGCCTCCAGGACAGCTGTGTGCTGAGATCCAATCGAGCTTTCCAGCAAGAGTAACGAGTGCCCACCGAGCCGTCTCTCCAGCCCCAGTTTGGCACGTGTTCGTTGCACATGTTGTGGGTTTCATTAGGACAGGTTTCTTTTCTTTTGGGTTTTGAGACAGGGTCTCTGGTAGCCAAGGCTGGCCTGAATTTGCTGTGCAGCCTAGGATGACTTTTAGTCTTCCAACTCCTAAATTCAGGGATTCCAGGTGTGGGCCACCACTTCACTCAGAAAGACAGTCTCTTAGGTGTGTTGTGATTCCCATGTACCCTTCCTCCTCCCTGCTGGTCTCCCTTCTTTTATGGCAAAAATATAAACGGTTTTATGTGTCTGCAATGTAGGACCCATAAATGAGGACAAACGTGATGTGTTTGTTTCTCTGTATCTAGCTCATTTCATTTAATACATAGATCTCCAGCCACCCTCCAGCTACCCTCTATAGGACGTCACCCTCCTCGCCCTGTGTGGCTGGTAAGAGCTATGGAGCCTGAGTGACACTGTCTCCTTTCTGTGGTGGGGCACTGAAGCCCATCTGCTTGGCTGTGGTGAGCAGGGCCACAGTAAGCACGGACATTGATGCATCTCTGTAGAGATGCAGATGCTAGCACTCTTCAGGGGTTGGTCAGTTGGCACAGTGGGTGAAGGCACCTGCCGCCAGGCCTCAAGACCCAAGTTAGGTCCCAGGGCCACTCATGGAAGAGGAAAACCCATTCTTGTTAGTTGTCTGTCCTTTTGTAAGACCCTCAGAATGAGGAGTCGCCCCGTTTCGGTCGGTAACCCCAAGAACTCAATGTCCAGTCCAGTTGATGCAACACGCAAGAGGCTTTAATGAACGGGAAACGTTTGTGCAAACCGGCTCCCTCAGCTCGCAGGGTAGAGAAGCAACATTTTCTGGGCGCGGGTACTTTTAAAGGAAAAAACCACAAGCTTAGGGTGGGGCTGTGACCCCTGTCCGTTGAGTACAGGACCAGTCATGGGTTCTCCCCTTGAGGCCGGATGGTCTCGCAGACATCAGGGCCTCAGGGTGTGCTAATTAATCTTGTCTAGGCAAACTGGAGTTGCAGCTAACTCTTTGTTTCTTAAGGACCCTATTTACCACCCGCTGACACACTGACCAGAGGGCAGTTTGAATTCTTGGTGCTATCTTAGGGCCTTGTGAGGGAAAGTTGTGGGTTGTTAGCAGATTCCAGGGAACTGACAGTGGCCTGGGTTAGCTTTCCAGGTCAGACTGCCCTTCATTTCAAATGGGGGCTCCTTAACTTTACTTTTGGTCTTTCACTTTCTGTCTTGAAAAACAAAATGGGGGGCGGGTGGAGAGCTGGAGGTATTAGGCTTAGCTTAGCAAATGCTTTTACCTACTGAGCCATTGTACCAAGGGTGTTTTGTTTTGTCTGTGTAGCTTTGACCTGTCCTGGAGTTCTGTAGACCAGGCTAGCCTTGATCTGCCTGCCTCTGCCTTCTGAGTGCTGGGATGAAAGGTGCACACCACCTCCTGCCTTTATTTTTATATTAAATGTATATCTGTGTGTACATGTGAGTGCACTTTACAAGTGGTTGTGTGCTCCAATGTGGGTGCTGGGAACCAAACTTGGGTCCCTGGGGAAAAGCAGCACACACAATTCTTGAGCCATCTCTCCAGCCTCGAGTTGTAGGTCTTATATTAAGATTTTGGTAATTTTAAATTGATTTTTTGTGAAATGTGAGTGATAGGAATCTAGTTTTTTGTAGGCATTCAGGGTTTTCAGCAAAATTTTTGGTGTTTAAAAAGAGTTGCATTTATTTTTATGTATGTAAGTGATTTGCCTGCATGTTCCGTATAGGTACTATGTACTTGCCTGATATCCATGTAGGTCAGGGAGAAAGTCAAATTCCCTGGAATAGGGAGTTACAGATGGTTGTGAGCTGCCATGTGGGTGCTGAGAATTGAAACCTGGTCCTCTGAAAAAGCAGCCAGTGCTTTTAACTGCTGAGCCATCTCCCCAGCCTCAGATTATTTATTTATTTACACATACATATTTATTAAAATTGAATTACATCATGTCCCTCTTCCCTCCAGGCCCTTCCTAGATATTTTCCCTGGAACTCCTTCCTCACTAGCAAATTATTGCATAGATCTATGTGTATACATGTATGAACAAATAAAATTCAACCTTTTTTGTGTGTATATGGTTATTGACAACTTTAGTTGATAACCAGTGGGGGGGGGGCTCCTCTCTGGTAGGGGCTAATTAATTCTTCCTCTCCCAGAAACCATTACTTGCCTATTGTCTGTCTAGGGGTCAGACGAGTGAAGTCCCTTCCGCTTCCATATTATGTTTTTGATATTGTCATTGCTCCAGGCTGGTCATGTGGCCGTTTCTAGGTGAGGCTGTGTGGGAAGCAGCTGTCCTGGTGCTCTGGCTCTTAATTCTTTCCCTCTTCGATAGTGTTCCTTGAGCTGTGATGTAGGTGTGGCCAGCCCTGGGTATTTTAGTTGTATGTATAGGAGTGTTTTGCCTGTATATATGTACAGACACCATATGTGTGCAGTGCCTGCAGAGGCCAGAAGAGGGTGTCTTCGTCCAGAGCTGGAGTTGCAGATGAGTGTAAACTGCTGTGGGTACTGGGTACCTTTGTCTGTTGAGCCTCTTGCTTGTCTTTGGGGAAACTTTCATAGGTATATTCATCTGCTTTTTCCAATTCAGTCGAATAAGAATTTTATTTGTCCTCTTTTGTTTTTTGGGTGGCTATCTGATGCTATAGTCCTGGAGACTGGCAGCCCTGTCTCAGTCTCTCAAGTTCTTATCGCAAGTGTGTACTGCCTTGTCCAAGTTAGAAATGCTGTCTGAATTAATAAATAAGATGTCCTTCTGAACTTCTTTGCAAATATATTCAGCTAAACCCAGAGAGGCCCTTCTTCCTTTTACCCTTTCTTAAAGGGACACAACTGTTACTAGGATGACCTTACTGGAGAAGATAAAGTACTGTTGGTATCTGGGCCCAGTAGTGCGGTTCTATGCAGATGGTCCGTTAGCAGCTGTCTTGGAGGAGGGGAAGATGGGGAAGGGAAGGAAACTATTTGAACACATGAATGCCAAGGAGTATGTGATCTGAGGCTAACATCTTACTGTTGTTTCCAGGGTTTTGAGGCCTCCAGGTGGTGGCTCCAACTTCTCACTAGGCTTCGATGAGCCATCAGAACAGCCTGTGAGGAAGAACAAGATGGCCTCTAGCATCTTTGGGACACCGGAAGAAAACCCTCCATCTTGGGCCAAGTCAGCAGGTGCTGGATTGTCTTGTCTTTGGTTTTAGAGAGTTTCTCTGTGTAGCTCTGGCTCTCCTAAAACTCACTCTGTAGACCAGACTGGCCTTGAACTCAAAGATCAACCTGCCTCTTACCACCCTCCCTATATCCCACCCCCCCTTGCTGGGATTAAAGGTGTGCACTACCACACCCAGCAGCAAATACCAGTTTTACAAGGTAACCCCTTGGAGTCACTGATCCAGCTGGATTTGGTACTGATTAGCAAAGGCCGAACCCAAAGAGACAAGAAAAACAACATTGTCTGGGTGAGCATCACATGTGATCCAGTACTTGGTAGACTCAGGCAGGGTGACTGGGAACCGTGGGTAGGTCCCAGGACCTTTGACAGTCTACTGTGTGATGGCTGGACTAAGGAGCGAAGACAGAGTGGTCTGGGAGTAGTTTTCAGCCTGCCTGCCCTGGAGCATGTCTTCTTAGGGTGTCTGCATTTATTTGTACCATTGGTGCTAGGAAGGGAACTTGGGTCAGCCATGCTCTAATGGCTCAGCTGTCTCTAGCCTTCTGTGATACTCTTTGAGAAAGTATGTGTTTGTTTCTAGGTGCCAAGTCTAGTGTTGTCAGGGAAGATTCGGAATCGCCTGGAGCACAGAGAAGCACTCCTTCTGAAGCAAGCTCTGGAGACTTCTTAGACCTCAAGGTCAGTGTGAGAACAAGGTGGGCTCCTTGGCAGGCCTGCACGTGGGTGTGGGTCTTTAGTCCCTGCACCCGGTAGGCAGAAGTAGACATCTGAGGTCAAGGCCAGCCTGCTCTACAGAGTGAGCTGTAGGACAGCCAGAGCTACACAGAGAAACCCTGTCCTGAAAAACAAAACACACTTTATTTTTAATCACTCAGTTCTCCTTAAGGGAATGAGCTGGACTATGTTGGTGATGAAAAACTAAAGCGTAAGATTGGATAGACAGACAGACAAGTAGGCTGGGGTGGAGCTCACTTGTGGAGTGCTTTCTTAGCTTGCCAGAAGTCCTGGGCCCACTCCCAGCGCTGCCACATGAGACCAAAATTAAGTGGCTCATGCCTATAATCCCAGTACCTGGGTGGTGGCAGCAGCTACACAGGGTTCTAAACCGGCCTAAGCAGAAGCCTAAGGGAGGCCAGGGAGTCAGTAAATTAACCTGGCCTCATCCGCTTAACTGTCTCTTATCACTGTGTTAGTTTCCGGCCCTTCGGCATTAACTCTGGGACCTTCTGAATCCCTGGCGCTTATTTAACCTCATGTTTGTTGGAGTGGAAGGCCTGTCAGTTGTCAAGTGTGTGTGTTGAGCTCCTGTGGGAGCTCTGGAGACAGGGCTGCCCTGAGGGAGGCTGTGCAGCCACTGTGGAGTGAATCAGGCCCTTCGGCAGCTCCATAGGGGAAGTCTAGGCTCCTCATGTTCTGTGTGAGAAAAGAGTGTGTGTGTCTGTCTCACTGGCTTGGAGGCACTTATTGTGCAGGGCAGCTGCATAGCATTGCCCCAGATTGTACTGAGCTGGATCCTGGAATTTCACGTGCAGCTCAACTGGGTTAGTTGCTCTGAACTATGCCTTGTGCATTGCAGACTTAAAACAGGAACTAATTTTGAGCTTTTCTTTTCCAGGGAGAAGGGGATGTACATGGTGAGTGCATCTGAATGCTGATCCCTGTCTTGTAATGCTTAGGTCTGAATTAACGTTCAAATCATGGGTCTCAGGGAAAGAAACCCAAGTACGCCTCAGGGCCAGCATCCCCTAGAGAATGAGGAAAAACGGAGCTGGAATGGAGTCAGTGTGGCCACGTTTATTATACACTCAATCACACACACACACACACAATTTGTTTTGTTTTTGGTTTTTGTTTGTTCTGGAACTAGCTCTGTAGACCAGGCTGGCCTCAAGCTCAGAGGTACTTGCCTCTGTCTCCCGAGTGCTGGAATTAAAGGTGTGCACCACTAATGCCCGGCCACATATTTATTCCATACAGTCAGTGTGGCCAGATTTCTCTCACATAACACTTTTTTCTCTGAGGCAGGGTTTCTCTGTGTAGCCTTGGCAGTCCTGGCACTCTGAGATCCACATAGTGGTGCACACCTTTAATCCCAGCACTTGGGAGGCAGAGGCAGGCAGATCTCTACACAGAAACCGTGTCTTAAATCAAAACAAAAAAAAAACCAAAACAAAACCCTGGTTCCTTGGGAGAATAGCAAGTGCTCTTAATTAATCATAGACTGCTCTTCCAGAGGACCTGGGTTCAATTCCCACCACCCACAGGGCGCTTTGCAACAGTTTGTAACTCCAGTTCCAGGGGCTCCAACACCTTGACACAGACATACAATCAGGCAAAATACCAGTGTACATAAAACTAAAAATCACTAAAACTAAAACTCAAGCCACTTAAATATAGTAAGTCCGTAACACACACCTTTAACCCAGCACCTGGGAGCTGAGGCTTTACCTCCACAGAGTCTGCTGGTACACTGCTGTCAGGGTTTATTCTATTAGAAATGAAAAAGAAAGCATAAAAACCAAAGAACCTGTTAAAAAGAGACATATTAATCAGGCCAGTGTTTGATGTGCTTACTGACAGTTTTTTCTAAGAGGTTCTGGGCTAGAGAGATGGTTTGGTGGTTGAGAGCACTGACTTTAAGATCCAGGTTCGAATTTCAGCACCTACATGGTGTCTCACAGCTGCAAGTAATTCCACTTCCAGGGCGTCCAATAGCCTCCTGACTTCTATGGACATTGTGCATACGAATGGTTTATAGACACACTCAGGCAAAGCACTTATAAAGATCTAAGATGGGCATGGTGACACAGGCCTTTAATCTCAGTATTTGGGAGGCAGAAGCAGGAGGATCTGTTATGAGTTCAAGGCCAGTCTAGTCTATTATATCTCAATTTCCAGGACAGCCAGGACTACATAGAGATCTTGTCTTAAAAAAACAAACTATTAGAAAACAGGGTCTCACTATATAGTCCTGTGTGGCCTGGACTTTGTAACAGAACCCTGAGTTCTGGCATTAAAGCATGAGTCACTCTAGGGTAACCCTGTGCCTGTGTTTTTGGGCAGCACAGGGTGGCATCTAGGGGAGCACTGGCCACCACACCTAGCCCTCCTATCTTTGCAGTTACATTCTTCATTTTCAGGATACTGTCAGACCAGATTTGACAGAGCCTGCTAAAACTGCCCCTCCCACACAACCCACACCATGTGGGCTAGCCAAGTATTCTACCACCGAGCTACAGACCTAGCCAGCTGACCTGATAATTTAAAATTTGGAGAGCCTGGAGACCGGAAAGCCCCGAAGACAGTGCCTTGACTAATGGTTCCGTCCCTGCTCCTTTGTACTAGTTCAGCTGTAGGTTCTACAGGGAAATTGCTCACTGTTCAAATATGGAATCCTTTCGAAGTGGTTGTGTGTCCCCTGGTTATTCTGGGCTTCTGACTGCTGTAACTTTTAGCCCATCTGTCATAAAATAACTAATAGGTACTTGGTAGATTCTTTCAGTTAGCATCAAAGGACAGATGTGCTGAACATTGAGATAGGCTTTGTCTGGATATAATGAAAGTTGTCCCAACCTTCTGGGCAATCAAACACAAGAATGGACATGGAGGAATGTGGAGCTGCTCTTAGGGGAGAGCTGTGCTTGTGACTCTGTAATCCAAAGTCCCCACACACTGGAAGGTGAGGCAGAGCAATCAAGACAAGGATTCAAGGCCGAGTCTGGGCTGCAAGAGTGAGTGGGGAGAAGGGGCAGTGGGGAAGTAGCTAATGAGCTGGGTGTGCTGGTTTATGTCCTCACATAGCGGCACGTGGAAACAGAGGCTGGAGGATCGTGGGAGTTCCAGGATATCCAGGGTTATATAATGCAACCCAGTCTGGAAGAAAAGGGGGGGGGGGCAGAGGCTGGAGTGGAGGCTGAGGCTCAGTGGTAGTGTTGGCCTGAGCAAGCCAGGGGCCTGGTCTTACTCTCAGATGTGTGGGGGAGAAAGGGGATTCTGGCAGCCGACTTCCTCCCAAAAGATAGAGGCAGCACCTCCCCTTCTGACCCTGAGGCTCACTGTGAACATCTTATCAGCACTGGTGCCTTTATTTTGTTGAGGCTAAGAGGAGGCCTGAAGAGGGCCTTGGAGAAAGATGGGAGCGGAGTAAGAACAGCCGGTGCTTTTAACTGCTGAGCTATCTCTCCTCCTGGTTCCTGGTTCTATTTTTATTTTTAAATATTTTTTTTTCTGTGTAACACTTCTAGCTGTCCTGGAACCCGCTCTGTAGATCAGGCTGGCTTTGAACTCAGAGAGATCCACCTGCCTCTGCCTCCTAAGTGTTGGGAATAAAGGTGTGCGCCACCAGTCCTCAGGTATTTTATTTTTGAGGGTGGTTTTATGGAGCCAGGCTGGCCTTGAGCTCTGTCCTCTCCACCTCCTAAATGCTGAGGTCTCCGTGCCAGCATGTGCATGTGCTCTGGTTGCCTCGTCCTCATCAGTAAACGTGCACACTGTACCCCCTGCTCTGTTGTATTTAGTTTGGTTTTATCTATTGTGAAAAATGAAGCAGGCTCATTAATGACACAAGACAGTGTAAGATGCTGGGAATGAATAGTCCATGGAAATTACCTGCCCTATAGTTACTGGGAGATTTTGGGTTTTTTGAAACCGGGTTTCTTTGTGTAGCTCTGGAACCTGCCCTGGAATTCGATCTGTAGACCAGGCTGGCCTCGAACTCACAGATTCACCTGCCTCTGCCTCCTCAGTGCTGGGATTAAAGGAGTACCACCTTGCTGCCCTGTCACTATGCAGCCCTGCTTGGCCTTGAATATTCTATGTAGCAAAGGATGACCTTGAACTCCTGATTCTCTGCCTCCACATGGGATTAAAGGCATACACAAAACAAATACGCAATACACAAGTTTCATTTCAGGATTATGGCATCAGTTGACTGATATCTTTTGTATGGTTTTTCCACTTGTTTGAACCATTCTCAAACTCTGTCTTCCTAGAAAATGTGGACACAGACTTCCAAGCCAGCCTGGGGCAGATTGAAGAGAAGCCTGTGCCAGCTGCTCCTGTGCCCAGCCCAGTGGCCCCGGCCCCAGCCCCATCCAGGAGAAACCCCCCTGGCGGCAAATCCAGCCTGGTCTTGGGTTAGCTTCTTTTGTTGGAACTCTGTCCTTCTGTCTGTCTGTTTTTCCATGCTTGTGAACTGCACTCCGTGAGCCTGACTGTACATCTTTTTTTGGATTTGTTTCATTAAAAGAGAAGCACTTTATGTATTGCTGTCTGTTTTTGTTTTTCCTTCCCCAGCTTTTTCTCCCTTTTTCTTCTGTCTGACTTCTGGGTCTGTGGGCCATGGCATGAGTGTTTTCTAGTAGTAGACTGGAGTAGTAGACTGTTTTTAAGAACAAAGATCTGGTTCCTGATGTTAGAGACGCTTTTGTACCAGGGTTTTTGATGCTGTCTTTGGCTTAGTGTGGTGGGACGATAGCAGCCACAGGTGCTGCCCTGCAGCCCTATATGAGTTGTCTGTGATGCAGCCCGCTCCCTGGTGTCACCCCCCACCATCAGTGTCCTCTGCCATGTGGAATGATAAGCACGTGCACCTCACCCCGCTGCCTGCAAAAGGAGGATGCCAGGGCCACCTGAGGGAAGAGGAAGGCTCCAGGTGTACCGTCAATCTGCCTGGAGTTGCAGGGTGAAGCACATATGGAGGCAGGCCCAGAGGGGCGGTGTCCTAAGGGGATGACTCGATGCCATGTGCATGACACTGGTGCTTGACCATGAAGAAAAGTCTGGTCCTTGAAACTTGTACTTCTCAGTCCTGGACTGTTGCTTAAAGTAAACAATACCCACCTTTTGAAGCACTGTGTTTTGTCTTTTTTTCCCTCAAAGTAAGTGTGTGAGAGTGAGTGAGTGTGTGTGTGTGTGAGTGAGTGAGTGTGTGTGTGTGTGGTATGTGCATGCATGAGGGGGAGGGAAGCAAGAAGGGAGGGGGGACAGAGTCAGTTTACTGTGTAGCTGAACCTGGTCTTGAACTCCTGATTCCACCTTCAAGTGTGGTATTATAGGCATGTACTAGCACACCTACTTTATGCAGTGCTGAGGACAGAACGCACCCAGGGTTTCCTGCATTCTGTCTTTCAATGGCTGCACCCGGTCCTGGCTTTCTGACAGTGTCTGAATGTCCTTCCCTAGATAACAATCCTGCCCCGTGGTTTGAAGTCCAAAGGGAAGTGGGATTTCCTTGAAAACCCAGGTTTGATTTGGTTTTTTTCTTTTGAAACATTCTCACTCTAGCTCAGGCTGGCATTAAATCCGCTTCAGCCTCCCACAGGCTGGAGTGTGGATATACACCACAGGCTGGAGTGTGGATATACACCACAGGCTGGAGTGTGGATATACACCACAGGCTGGAGTGTGGATATACACCACAGGCTGGAGTGTGGATATACACCACCAGAGCTGGCCAGGATGGACAGACAGCCAGGCTGATGTAGGAGGCCCAGGCTTTAAACCTCTGCATCGCCTTAGCCACATGTGTAAGTGCCTATGGAGACTATTAATTAGGATATAAAATAGGTTATAAAAAAATTAGACCACAAAAGGCACAAATTAGGAGAGATTGATTGCAGACTCTTCAAAGATTGCTAGGAAGACACTTCCAATTTACAGACCACTGTTGAGATAGAACCTTATGAACTGAGTAATTTGTTCAGTGCCCTAGAGGGGACAAGAACTTAAATAGTTCAAGAAAACTACCACATAAAGCTGAAAGAGAATTGGCTTTGGAAAAAACTACAGAAATGTGTTTCCTGTGGACCCAAAGCTGGACTACACTCTGGTTACATTACCCTAGGCAGTCCCTTACAGGGATTCTAATGCAAAGAAAAGACTATATTAGAATGGCTGGGAATTAAACTTGAATCTTCTGGAAGAGCAGCCAGTGCTCTCGGCCACTGAGCCATCTCTCCAGCCCCTGGAAGATATTTCTATCACATAAACAGTAAAAAAGACGAGTGAAAAGGACTTCTGATTTGATTTTAAAAGGAAAATTAAGACTTATGTCAATTGACAGGAGTGAACCCAGCAAAAATTATAGTACCTTTAACTAATGAGGAAATGTCTTTAAAAAAGACAGTATTAGCCGGGCATTGGTGGCATAGAACTTTAAATCCCAGCACTCGGGAGGCAGAGGCAGGCAGATCTCTGAATTTGAGACCACCCTGGTCCATAAAAGCTAATTCCAGGACAGCCTCCAAAGCCTCAGAGAAACTCTGTCTCTTTAAAAAAAAAAAAAAGACAACATTGCAACATTGACAAAGAACTTAAAGTTTTTTTGGGAGAGGTTAACAGTTACCCTCAAAATGAGAAAGTTAAATTCATCAAAAAAGAAAAACCCAACTGAGTCCTGAAACAGGTTAGTCTTCTAAATAGGAATGTGGCTTTCTATTAGCCTGAGTTGCTACCATGAATCTTACAGGGAATCTTTCTCAGCCCCCCCCTCTTTAAAATAGATTTATTATGTTTACAGTGCATGTTTGTCTACACACCGGAAGAGGATACCAGATATCAAAAATGGACCCAGGTTCATTTCTCGGCACCCATTTAGCAGCTCACAACTGAAGCCTGCTGGCCTCTGCATACATGTGCACATACATATATGGGGCAAAATAATAAAATCATATTTAAAACATGGGGCTCAGTGTGCATGCATTTAATCCAAGAATCTGAAAGGTGGAGGCAGGAGCATCTGGAGTTCAAGGCTAGCTTCAGGGACAGTGAATCTGAGACAAACCTGGGTGCTCAAAACCCTGTGGCTTGCACATCTACAGGTCCTGCTTCAATCCCAGTATCAAACCATCTGTAGTGAGGTCTGGTGCCCTCGTCTGGCCTGCAGGCAGACATGCAGGCAGAACACTGCCCAATAAGTCTTTAAAAATAAATACTTGCTCTGCAAGCAAGAGGGATCCCAGTTGAATCCTCTCGGTAATAAGCCAAATGTGGCTGTGGGTGCCTGACTGAGGAACGGGCAACAGAACCAAGAGCTTGCCAGCCAGTACAGTCAGCCTAGGAGAAACAAGCTCCTGGCTCCATGAGAGTCCACGTCTCAAGCAATAAAACTGAGGCTTTCACAAGGCATTAACCACCACACACAGAGCACAATACAAATATAGAATAAACCAGTATAAATAAGACTACATAAAAGCAATGATGCCAGGGCTGTGGCGGCCCACACCTTTACTCCCAGCACTCGGGAGGCAGAGGCAGGCAGATCTCTGAGCCCGAGGCCAGCCTGGTCCACAGAGCCAGTTCCAGGACAGCCAGGGCTGCACAGAGAAACCCGGACTTGAAGAAAAAACTAGGAAAGAAAGAGAAAGAGCAGGTATGTAGTAGTGAATGGGATGGAGGTGATGGCTGATGTGTATTTAATGCTGAGTTAAACCCTTACAGGAGAAGCCCGTCTCAACCCACACTCAAAACCAGGGAGCCTTACCTGCACTCCTTCATCACTTGGTGAATGTCAAACTCGAAGGCTGCCATCAAGATGTTATCCAGTGGCTCCGGACTGCTCTCACCGCCCAGAAACATGTCCAGGCTAGACTGTGGAGAGGGGACAGCCCGATGATCCATGTCCAACAGGGAAGCAGAGACTGGGGGTGGGGAGGCGGGGACAGGACTGCCTGTGGGCAGTCTGGAGGAGTTCCTTCACAGAGGACTGAAGGAAAGAGCCTCCAAGTCCCATGGAGGCCACACCAAGAGTTAGGGAACCAAGGGTCCCCTACACTGCCACTCACTCACCTGGGCATAGAAGTGCAGGTCGATGGGTTTCACTGTGGGGTTAGAATACAGCAGCCTAGTCACTAGGAAATGGTACCAGTTGCTCAGAAGCTCCTTGTGCTCCAACAACGTGGCCTCATCCCCCAGCATGATCTGAGGAGAGACATTCTCTGAGCTCTGCTGATCTCATCTGGGGCCATGGCTCTCAACTACAAGTTGAAAGTTCCTTCCTTTGCAGTCAAGTGACTTGACAGCCCTCTCCAAACAGAAGCCAGCTCCTTGCTGCCTGGATGCCAGGCTCCCGGGCTCCCATGGGAAGTGCCCAGCCCTGGCCTGAGCCCACACCTTGCAGAGAGACTCCAGGCGGGGGCTGGCTGCGAACGTGCTGTCCTGCAAGTGCCTCTCACATTCCTCACGCCAGTGCTGCCACTTCAGCTCCAGCTCCGTCAGCGTCTGGGTGTTGCCAGGCTGGGGGAAAGACCAGCTGTGAGGCACTAAGACCCCAGACCTACACGGTCCCTGATCCCGATCTCCAAGACCGGGCAGGCAAGGCGGCTCCCACATACACTGAGAATGGGCATTGTCCTCATCAGGTCCCCAAGGATGCGGCACATGCTTGCACAAGAGGGGTTGGCATCAGCTTCTTTGGACAGCATCTGCCGGGCCTCATCCAACCGGCCCTGAAGCACCAAGACAGTCACCTGCAAAGACATGGAGACATGAACCCCAGCAGAAGGCTCAGCGATGCCAAGTGCTGACTCCTCCAGCTGCCCTTGACCCGAGTCAGCAAGAACTCTGCCTCCCGGCAGTAACTCCCAGTCATACCCTGTGCTGGCTGATTTTATAGTGGCTTGACGTGGGCTCTAGTCATTAGAGAGACTGGAGCCTCCACTAAGAAAATGCCTGCATAGGATCAGGCTGTGGGTAGACAGGCGGAGAGCATTTTCTCAATTAGTGATTTATTCATTCGGGAGGGCCCAGCCCATGGTGGGGGGGACCATCACTGAGCTGCTGGTCCTGAGTGCTATAATGGAGTGGGCAGAGCACGCCAGCAAGCAGCTCCCCTCCATGGTCTCTGCTTCAGATCCTGCCTCCAGGTTCCTACTCAGTGAAAGTTCCTGCCTTGGCTTCTCTCCATGCACTATTACTCTAGAATATGTAAATTAAGCCCTTACCTCACCAAGCTGCTTTTGGCCATGGTATTTCATCACAAGAATAATAACTCTAAGATTTTACTCCTTCAGCAAACTTCAGTTATAAGATAGCTGGCAACCAACTTTAAATGTTTTAATTCCTCTGTGTGTGTGTGTGTGTGTGTGTGTGTGTGTGTGTGTGTGTGTGTGTGAGTGAGTGTGCGCGTGTGTACAGTTGTGTACCATGAGGCCAGAGGGCTCTATCTGGTGATCGGCTGTTACTCTATGACTTAGTCCCTAGAGACAGGCTCTGTCACTGAAGAGTTAGGCTGGAGGCCATCCCCAGCAATCCTGACTTCCACACCCTATATCACTGGAATTACAGGCAACCACACCACCCAACGGGTCTCAAAACAACAACAACAAAAGCTCCAGGCCAGTAGGGCTACATAGTGAGACCTAGTCTCAAAACCAAACCAGACAGGCAGTGGTGTCACAAGAACCCCAGCACTCAGGCGGTAGGAATCTCTGTGAGTCAAGGTGTCAAGGCCAGCCTGGTCTGCAGAGTTCTAAGACAGCCAAACACACAGAGCAAAGAAACAACAAAACAAAACTAACAACCACCACAAACAAAAACAAGGAAATAACCAAGGATACTCTTTTTCTTTTTGTGGTGCTGGACACTGTGATCTCAAAGATGCTGGCAGGCATTCTGGTTCCCAATCTTACCAATGCCGGCACCCCCAACCATAAAATTACTTCATTGCTCCTTCATAACCGCACTTTGCTACTGTTATGAATCCTAATGTAAATATCTGATAGTTACCTTACTGCCCTGGAGTATTGTACTACCTCAAAATGGCCACAGTGCTCTTCTGCACTGCGTCCCCACCTAAGTCCCAGCAATCCCTTTCCCTATCGCACCTGCTCGTCCTCAGCTCTACAAACTTCCTTCCTTCCCAACAGCAGGGTTACTACGCGTTACTCTTCGTGCTAAAATTTTCAAACTGTGTAGCAGAGGAAGAAAGACATAAATCTGCCTCTCTGAGAATGAACTCAGAAGAGCCGAGCCAAGGTCTGTCAGTCATCCTATAGTCACCTGACAGCACCCGGACGCAGAATGCAAGCAGAAGTTAGGGGCCTGCCCACATTATACTCACCAAGTTCCAGAAGCTCTCATGTTTGCTTGGGTTCTCACTGCCCAGAACATCTGCCGATAAACTGTCTACCTCACACACGTGCAGTCGGACCCAGTCAAGAAGATGGAGGAGGAGAGGGCCAGCTGAGAGGAGAGACTCACGTCACACACAGAGACCCCGGCTTCACCTGCAGCAAGTTCCACTCTACCCACAGTACAGACACTGACGTTAAAGCAGAAAACCTGACTGCAGAGGGGTTATCTCCTGCAGCTGGGAAGGAAAAGGCAGGGAGCTTACAAGTCAGCCCTTCATCTCTGCAAGGCAGGACCATCTTGTAATTTAAGAGAAGCAGTGTTCCAGAGAAAGACGCCATGCAACAGGGTTCAAGTAGAGGGGTTTTAAATTAAGGAAAGGGATCATAAAAAGGAGAAAGAGGAGGGGGGAACTGGCCTCCAGGGACAGGAGCAGCAGGAAAGAAGCAAGAGGGGCAGAGAGGGGAGGAGAAAGACAGAAGGATGGCAGGGAGGTGGACACCCCCCCCCCCATTTTTTGTTTCGGTTTTCAAGACAGGGTTTCTCTGTATTGCTTGGAACTAGCTCTGTAGACCAGCCTGGCCTTGAACTCACACAGATCTGCCTACCAAATGCTGGGATTAGAAGCATGCACCACCAACTTCCAGCTGGGTGGTGCTCTTTTAAAAGGGAACATAGTGAAACCCTGTCTCAAAAAAAGGGGGGGGGAGGGAAACACAGTGAATGTGTACAGTTGGTGCTCTTAGTGGCTGCAGCTAAGGCCATATCCTGTCTAAACCCCAAGGGCAGACCAGCACAGACGCCTGGATACTAACATTCCTCCCTTTTTATTTATTATAAAAAGGTGAGGCGTTAGAAAGGGGTAGCAGGTGAGGCAGGGGATAGGGCAATGGGACCTCAAGACTACTTCCTGCTGACCTGGGGGTGTCGTTCATCTTTGGGGGACCTGGCAAAGCTGGGATGCTAGCCATATCCTGGAGTAGCTGACTGTTTCACTTGACTGCCCTGGCTCTGTGGAACATCAGGCACCACCTGGACCTGGCAAAATGCCGTTCCTGGTGGATCCAAGTGAACTCCCTAGGGCTTAAAGCTCCTGATCCTTTCCCATCACCACAGCATCACCGGGATATGTTTGGTGAGCTTGCGCCTCCAGCTCTGTGGTCAGCAGCTGGAAATCCTGAAACAGTAGCTGATTGAGAATGGTCAGTGGGTCTCCAAAAATCATCCCAATGGGAGCAAGGGGATATCGACGATGACATAACCCCCATGAGTGAGGCAGAGAAGACCCAAGGGTTTGCAATTCCCAGCGTCCCAGGAATTCAGAGAAGGCTGATTTGAGACAGGCACAGACTACCCAGTGAGTCTTCATGAAAAGGATGGGGGCCAAGGGCCCTTAGCCCAAGGACACAGTCCCCTGGTACCAGGACTTCAAGAAAAGCCAGAGGGGGGGGGAAGGGCTGTGCTGGAGAAAGGAAGCCTCACATCCAGGGGCGAATGGTCACAAGTGACAACCCCACCAGAGACGCAATGGTTGGCACTGAATGGAAGGCGAAGCTGTCAGGGAACGAGAGAGCAGGTTTGTTGCAGGTGAGGAGAGCGGATCTATGGAAGGCGAAGCAGGTGGTCGGGGCCTCAGCGTGAAGCGATCACAATGTGCTCAAAGCGCTGGGAATCAGAGTTTTGGTAGGCTTATTCCTTGTTTGTGAAGCAGAACAATGGCTTTTATCAAGCAAGTACGCAAGCCACGAGCTGCCTAAGTGATTCGTCAATCAAGGGGCGAGGAGGAAGGACCAGAAGGTCCCAGACTGGCACAGGCCACTCAGTGGGTCGTCACACAGAGGGTGGGGGCCAAGGACTCAGAGTGTGAGTGAGCTAAGGTTGCCTGATACCAGGACTTAAGGAGGCCAAAAGGCTTGAGAGGCTAGGTGAAATGAGTCCCCACTCGTGGAACAGCCTAAGGTGGGCAGGGTGGAGTGGCTCACCAATCATGCCGATTTTGGATGGAAGGACCCAGGGGTCAGGAGAAGGGAGGCTGCTGGATGTGACCTGGGTTCCAGGGTCCTGTCGTGCCTCAAATTGCCTACAGGCAGGAGAAAATGCCAGGAGAACCTTCTTTGTCAGGGAACCAATGTTGTAATTTAAGAAAAGTGGAGGGAGGGGGGGAGAGAGGGAGAGAGGGAGAGAGGGAGAGAGGGAGAGAGGGAGAGAGGGAGAGAGGGAGAGAGGGAGAGAGGGGGAGAGAGAGGGGGGGTGAGAACAGGATGGGAGGTGGGCAGGGCCCTTTTAGAGGGAGCATAGTGAATGTGCACAGGTGGTGCTCTCAGTGGCTGCAGCTGAGGGTGTGTCCTGTCAGAACCTCAAGGGCAGGCCAGTACAGGTGCTGAGTACTAACACCTGGAGTATTCTAGCTGTACAGCCCAGGCTGGCTTCGAACTCACAGAGGCCTGCCTGTGGCTGCCTCTTGAGTACTGGGATCAAAAGGAGTGTACTACACCAGCTGGTATAAAAATATTTTAAAATTAGTTACCCAAAGGGCAGGATAAACACACTTTCCGGTGAACATTTTAACTCGGTTTCTGTGAGTTTCCTTGACTTGGTGGAAACACAGTCACAAAGTAAGGGCTTACTGCTTTGTTTTAGAGACAGGGACCTCACTATGAAGCTCTTGGCTACCTTGGAATTTACAGAAGCTTCTGCCTCCAGAGTGCTGGGATTAACTTTTTTAAACTGGCCTTTCTTCAAGTGAGATTTCAGGCTGTGTTGCGATTGCTTCCTTCTACCACTGGTTTTGGAGTCATCAAACTGTAGAGTAGTGGCCTCTCCTTTAATCCCAGTACTCCGGAGCCAGAGACAGGCATGGTCTACAGAGTGAGTTCCAGGACAGCCAGGGCTGTTACACAGAGAAACCATCCCTGTGGGGTGGAGTTAATCGTTAAATAGGGAAGGACAGCCCGCAAGAGGGCTCATTCAAACCTGTGTTTATATTTGGTAAATCGATGCGACAGTCGCCATGAACTTCGTGAAATCTACAAAAAGTGTGTGTGTGTGTGTGTGTGTGTGTGTGAACGTTTAACATTTTCTCTAGAAGGAAATAGAAGCTTTTGATTGCACAGATAAAGCAGTGGACACATTGAAATCAACGCTACTGTTTCAAGCCAACTCTGGCTTATGACTCAGTCTCTTGAGAGAGCCCAGCTCGTGCCCACAATTGTCTTTAAGGGGTCCCTCCTTGAACTGGGAGCCTCCCTCATGATCGGGAATGGGGTCCCCGTGTGCTCCTGCCCACCTCCAGCCTGGACAAGCAAGGGAGAGGCGGAGGACGCGCAGCACGTGGAGCGGGTCCCACACTGCATGGCAATTTCGGATCTCGGGGAGGTCTGGGGACACTGAAGCTACACAGGAGTGGAGGCCCAGGAGGGACGCAGGGCCACCCTGGCTGGGTACCTCGCGGGGCACGCTATGCAAATGAGCCGGGCCGGGCCCGCCCCTGCCCGCGTCCCGGAAGCTTGTCCCCGGGGCTGACATCCTCTGCCTTGCTCGGCGGAGGCCCCGGGCGCGGCCATGGCGGCGCGGCGGCCAGTGCGCGTGCTGGTGGACATGGACGGCGTGCTGGCCGACTTCGAATCTGGCCTCCTGCAGGGCTTCCGCCGCCGCTTCCCCGGGGACCCGCACGTGCCGCTGGAGCAGCGCCGCGGCTTCCTCGCCAGCGAGCAGTACCGAGCCCTGCGGCCGGACCTGGCGGTAGGAGCCCGGACGCGGAACCTGGGTTCCCTTCTCGGGCAGGGCCATCGGGGTTCTAATCCAGGCACCCCAGCTTCTGAATCCACAGCCCACTAACCCCCACCGCCAGCGTTTACTCCCCGCGTGCACTCGGGCTGCTTATTGTGGGTCCTCTCTGGGGCTCCCCCTGCTGTAAGGCAGGGGCGGGACGAGATCTGTCTCTTCCAGGACAAACTGGCCAGTGTGTATGAAGCTCCAGGCTTCTTTCTAAACTTGGAGCCCATCCCTGGGGCCGTGGACGCTCTTCGAGAGATGAACGACATGCAAGAGTAAGGAGGGGGGGGGAGGCGGGAGGTCAGCCAGCTCCCAGGCCTAACTGCCCCCCTCTCTCTGCAGCACCGAGGTCTTCATCTGCACCAGCCCACTGCGGAAGTATGACCACTGTGTGGGCGAGAAGGTGCCGGCGCCTGCGCAGAATTAGCTTTCCAAATTTGAATTTAAAAATAAACCACAGAAAGTGGGGGTTGGGGGATGGGGCACCTCACTTTTGAAGGCTTGGTCCTTTTTAGCCCAGCATCTCACTCACGCTGCATTTAGAGAGTCGTAGCAAGCCCGCCTTTTTTGTTTTGTTTGTTTCCTGTCTATACAGTACCGCTGGGTGGAGCAGAACCTGGGGCCTCAGTTTGTGGAGCGGATTATCCTGACCAGGGACAAGACAGTGGTCATGGGAGACCTGCTCATTGATGACAAAGACACCATTCAAGGTTAGGCCAGTTAACCTTGACCACCTCCAGGCATCTGGCCTGCTGGGATTGGGTAGAGGAGTAACAATCACCAGATTACAGACGCGGGCTGTGCCTTTTCTGCCCCAGGCCTGGAGGAGACCCCAAGCTGGGAACACATCTTGTTCACCTGCTACCACAATCAGCACCTGGTCCTGCCCCCCACCAGGAGGCGGCTGCTTTCCTGGAGTGACAACTGGAGGGGGATTATAGACAGCAAGCGGGCCGGCCTGTGAACCGCGCCGAGACAGGCGACTTTCTCCAAGCAAGGAGCCATTGTTATAACCTCCACTTGAACAGACTCCGCCATATGGTCCTTCCCCAAATGGCTTCACACAGAAGGAGCGGGGCTGGCACAGAAACACAGTGGGGAACTCAGGAGGCTTTTAATAAAAATAGCTAAAAGCAAGGCTTTGGTTCTTTGAAAAGGGTTCGTGCCCTGGGGGAGGGTAGAGACTGTGACTCCGATGAAGAAGCCTCTTCCTGCCCTCATCCATGTCCCTAGGCTCTGCTTCCTCCAACAGCTTTAGTTGCTCATCTAAGGGGGGCAGTTTTCCTGAACCCCAGCTTCTCACCAGGTCTGCCCTCTCCACCCCCCCCCCATTTTTTCTTCCCACTGGCACAGGAGGGAGGGAGCTGCCAGTCAAGGGGCTTGCTGTCCTTCAGACATTAGTGGGCCCTGTTTCTTCCTTTTGTGACAGGATCTTACCCCACAGCCTCTGCCCAAGTGGTAGACTACAGGTTTACACCACTGTGTTCTGACTGGCATTCAGGCATCTAGTTTCTAGGTGTCTTTTTTAAGATTCACCTATTTATTATGTATACAGTGTTCTGTTTGCATGTACACCTGTAGGCCAGAAGAGGGCACCAGATCTCATTACAGATGGTTGTGAGCCACCATGGGGTGGCTGGGAATTGAACTCAGGACATTTGCAAGAGTAGCCAGCACTCTTAACCTCTGAGCCATCTCTCCAGCCCTTTCTAGGTGTCTTTATTGAAGATCTGCATCACAGTCCTACCAGGCTTGGAGGCTGGTGGCCCCTGGGAGAGGGGCAGGAAGCACATCTGGATAGTCAAGAAGGGTTTGTATCCTAGTGTCAGAAGATCTGATGACAGGCAGACGGGGGCAGAGCAACATTTCTGAAAGACAGGGATGCCACAGGTGGCAGCTGGTATCACAGCCTGGTCACAAGGGGATCCAAAGTTACTGTCTGTGTCCCAGGATGGATGTAGGGCCTCAAGGGGACAAGGTGTGCAACTGCACACAGGGTTCTTCTGTTTGTTCTGCTCTTTACTCCCAGGGGGCCTTGCTCCTAATGCCTGATGGCCATCTGGCTAATAGTCTTTGAGGGGTGACACCCAAGGGCCGACTTCTTCTTGGCATTGCTCACACGGTGCCTAGCAGGGGCTGGGTTGTGTGGACAGGTGTCCTGGGCTGCAGAGCTGTCTAAGTCAATGTCTGCTGTGCCCAAATGCCCAGCCTCAGGACTGGAGGAGTTAGTTACCCCATAGCGCCTCCCCAGCTAATAAGGCTGGCCCATCTCTAGCCGCCAGAGTCTCTGGACACCCATGTTACTCTCCGAGTCTTGGCTCTAGCAGCTGCTCTTGAGTACACCCGGTGTCAGCTGGGCACTGGGGCACCAGAGGTGGCCTTCTGTCTGCAGCTGGTTGGGAGCGCTAGTCCGTGAAAGCTACACTGGCTGTGGTTTTCTCCTCCAAGCATCAAGTCTGGCTTCGTCGTTCCTGCTTTTCCTAGCTGTAAATGACAGCCACATGCAGGGACTGTACCTTGCACACAGCCTAACAGGCACCACTTGGGCAGGGTGGGCTCAAGCTGCTATTATTAGCCTCTGCCAGCACTGGTGCCAGGCAGAAAGTGGCAGGGTCTCGGGGTCTCCTGGGATCAGGGCTGCTGTGGAGCCTCTGTCTTTGGCAGCGGGATACCCAGGGCAGAATGGGCCTGCTGGCTTCGGGCCTCAGCCACCTGGCTCGGGGAGCAGAAGTCCTCTAGGAAGATCTGGGCCAGGTTCCTGAGCCTTGTGTTGGCTGACAATGAAAAGCGCAGCATGCACTGGATCACAGGCAAGGAGGTGAGCTCCGGGTGGGAGCCAGTGCCGGGCGAGCTCAAATACATGAGCGTGGTGACAGCAGATAACACCGTCTCCTCGTTGGGACTGCACAGACAGTTGGTGATGAGCGGGATGCCTCCGGCCTGTAGGATGTGCTCCTTGTTGGTCTTGTCTGGGCAGAGGTTGCAGAGGCCCCCTGGAGGAAGGCAAGGGTGAGGCTGGGTGCAGAGGCCCCCTGGAGGAAGGCAAGGGTGAGGCTGGGTGCAGAGGCCCCCTGCAGGAAGGCAAGGGTGAGGCTGGGTGCAGAGGCCCCCTGGAGAAAGGCAAGGGTGAGGCTGGGTGCAGAGGCCCCCTGGAGGAAGGCAAGGGTGAGGCTGGGTGCAGAGGCCCCCTGGAGGAAGGCAAGGGTGAGGCTGGGTGCAGAGGCCCCCTGGAGGAAGGCAAGGGTGAGGCTGGGTGCAGAGGCCCCCTGGAGGAAGGCAAGGGTGAGGCTGGGTGCAGAGGCCCCCTGGAGGAAGGCAAGGGTGAGGCTGGGTGCAGAGGCCCCCTGGAGGAAGGCAAGGGTGAGGCTGGGTGCTGTGGTCTGGGCGTCCTCTCCCAGCTTCTCTCTAGCTAGTGAGTCCTGGCGGAAGTTTGCCATGGACAAGGACGGCAAGGCCACCAACACCCAGTCTTCCCTCCAGGCTTCATGGAGTCCAGCCTGCATCACTATCCTTCAAGTGAAGTAGACACAACACCGTGTCTCACTGTGATAAAATTCGGGGCAGAAGGAAAGTCCACAGTGAGAGACCAGTGATTTTGGATTAAAAAACTGTCAAGAGCCGGGAGGGACTGGGAGGAGAGGAAGGAGGGCAGACTACAACCAGCATGCAAAATAAATAAATGAATATATTTAAAAGAAAAACTGTCAGAGATGGCTCAGAGGCGAAGAGTGATTATTGCTTTTCCAGAGGACTTGTGTTCAGCTCCCAGCACCCACCTGTGAGTTCAGTTCAGGGGCTCCATGTCCTCTTGTCTGTGGGTACCAGACATGCATGCAGTGTGTGTCCACACAGACAAGTCACGAACACAAACCAAACACCTGTGTTTGCACAGGTAGGTGACCAGAACCCCCTTCTTCCATTCCCAGGTTAGGTCCCCAACTTAATGACCTCTTGGTCTTTGGGACCGATGCTACCTTTCTAGAGGAGCTCTTTGCTTAGCTCTGGCTACTGCTTGCTGGAAGCTGACCTCCTGTACTCACTGACTCAGCTTCCGGCCGTCAGGGCTCTAGGCCCCTCTACCTAGCTGGCAGCATCTCTCGAGGATGAAGAGTAGGGTGAAGGTCCAGGGGAAGGGCTGAGAGCTTGAGACTGGGCTGGGACACCCAGATGGACCACGAGAGCCCCTGCCCCAGTCCATGTCCCTGAGCTGCCCGCGGTGAAGAGCTAAGAAGGGCAGTGGCGGTGTACACCTTTAGTCCCAGCATGAGTTCCAGGGTAGCTACAGAGAGAGGGATACACAGAGAAACCCTGTCTCAAACACACAACCCCACCCCCTATCAAAAAAGAGCTGAATCCAGGGCCAGCCTGGTCTACAGAGAGTTCCAGGACAGCTAGAGCTGTTACACTGAGAAACCCTGTCTCGAAAAACCAACAAACAAAAATTAAAAACAAACAGACAACATAAGGACTGGCCAGGAGGTAGTGTGACACGCCTTTAACCCAGGTGGATTTCTGTGAGTTCGAGGCCAGCCTGCCTACAGAGAAAGTTCCAGGACAGCCAAGACAACAAAGAAAAACCCTGTTTCAACCCCCCTGCCCCCCCAAAAAAGGTGGAAGCAAAAACTGAAGGGCCAGCTCTGACCGGGCTTCCCCTCGCCAAACTTTGTGGGCTGGAGAGATGGTTTAGCAGTTAAGAGCATTGACTGTTCTTCCAGGGGACCCAGGTTCAATTCCCAGCACCCATATGTCCACTCATAACTGTTTATAACTCCAGATGCTGGCAAAACACCAATGCACATAAAATAAAAATAAATTAAAAACAAAAGTAAACCAATAACCCCCCCCCCCCCCCCCCCCGGGACTGGGGAGAAGGCTCAGCAGTTAAGACCACACGTGGCTCTTGCATAAGACCTGGGGGCAGTTCCCAGCACGCTCAGGAAGTAACTCATAAGCACTCCACTCCACTGCAGAACATATTAGGGGATTACCATGTCCTTTTCTATGTGCTCACAGGGACCTACCCCCACCTCCACCCCTGACACACACACACACACACACACACACACACACACACACACACACACACACACACACACACGAAATAGAGTTTAAAAATTTTCAAGATAAACAAAATAAAAAATATAAATTTTGGGGTTGGCATGCAAGATGAGGACCTGAGTTTGAGCCCTAGCACCCATATAAAAAGTCAGATATGATTGTGTGGGTCTGTAATCTCTTTAGAGTGGTGCAGGAGTGAGATTGTGAGATTGTGTGTGTGTGTGTGTGTGTGTGTGTGTGAGACAGAATCTCACAGTATAGCACTGGCTGGTCTGGAACTTGCTATGTAGACCAGGCTGGCACTGAACTCACAGAGATTCATTTGCCTTTGCCTCCCAAGTACTAGCATTAACGTCCTGTGCTACTTTTTTTTTTTTTTTTTTTTTTTTTTTTTTTTAAAGAAACCAGATTAAGGATGGAACGCACATGGGGACAGAGGTCAGAGCTGTACCTGTGTTGGGCACATGGGAGAAAAAGCCACATCTTGACAGAGAGGAGTCTTTGCATGTAGGGACACATACCTTAATCAACTTAAGGATTAATTAAACTGCCACTTATGTGCACTTTACGGTACACTCAGCATACTGCATTTACAAGACAGTCACAAAACAAAAAGGGCGGGCTGGGGCGTGGTTCGACAGTGGAGTGCTTGCCGAGGTTCCCGGTTTATTCCCAGCACCACCAAAATGAAAGAAGAGGGAAAAGCAAGTCTGGACTAGTTGAAGAATTTGCTTTGGACAAAGAAGGGGGGAGGGACCACAGCGGGCGGCAAGAGGCTACGGCTGTGCTGGACACCAGTAACCATAGAAACCCGAGAGGGAGGAGAGGAACTCCAAGTGTAACTTTATGAGAGCTGGACTTGGAGGCGCAGGTGAACTGGGGTCACGGAGTTGGCGCTGGTGCTGAAGGCTCTCAAAGGGATTTTCCTGGGGATGAAGAGGAGACACCGGGCAAGGGCTGACTAGGAACGCTTTCCTGGGGGAGGCCCGAGAGTCACCTCCACTCACGGACTCCTCGGCTGACTGGGAGCGCTTTCCTGGGGGAGGCCCGAGAGTCACCTCCACTTACGGGCTCCTCTCTCTCTCTCTCTCTCTCTCTCTCTCTCTCTCTCTCTCTCTCTCTCTCTCTCTCTCTCTCTCTCTCTCTCTCTCCCTCCCCCTCCCTCCCTCCCTCCCTCCCTCCCTCCCTCCCTCCCTCCCTGCAGGCCAGAAGCAACATGTTTAAAGGATCCTGATTAAAACCGCGTCTTCCTTGCTGGCAAGGGCAGGCGCGTACAGTCCACAGCAGGGCACAAGGCTCACTTAGGCCGTGGCCAAAGGCTTCCTCAGAGCAGGATGAGGTGGCAAGCCCTCGAAGTCCTAGCTACTAGGGCAGCTGAGGAAGGAGGGTCACTGGAGCTCAGGAGCCCATGGGAAGCCTGGACAAAATTGTAACCCAGGCCAGGGAAGTGCAGGCAGAGGCACCTGAGCCTGCCTGTCCACCCAAGACTGCCCACAGGCACACATAAGAATGCCCTCTGACCCCCACATGTATGCAATGGCATGTATGCACACCCTTCACACATCGCACACACAATTAATAATGCAATTAACTTTAACACTTATGCGTGAACAACACAGAAACTGGTTGGCTGTAAGGACAGACGTGGGGTGAGGCTTCTCTAATATTATTTTTCTTCTTTTTTTAAATACATAGGGTGTCACTATGTAGCCTAGGCTGCTCTAGCCTCAGCCTAAGTGCTAGAACTACAGGTGCGTATCACCACTCTTGGTATATGACATTGCTTTTTGTTCACTATATTGGCCAGGCTGGCAAGATCTATTGCAGGTCAAGAATATACAGCAAGGTACATAACTATATTTAAAAATATCTAAAGTAGGGTGTGGTGGCTCACACTATAATTCCAGTACTTGGGAGGCTAAGGCATGATGTTACCCCAAGTTCAAGGACAGCCTGGACTGCACAGTTACTGAGTATGACCCTGCCTCAAACAATAACACACACACACACACACACACACACACACACACACAGACACACACACACAGATACAAGCTACCTCATGCACAGATTATACAAACATTACACACGATACTTGCGTGTAGACTTACAAATTGAGAAAATATCTTTGGAGAATATACTGAAAGCTAGCTGTAGGAAGCTTTACCAAACGGGGTGGAGACTATGGAGCGGGTGAAGTGCCTGACAAGCACACAGGACGCCTTGGAGTCCACACCCCAGCAGAGTAGCAACCACAGAAAGTAGGGCGGGCCTGGTGGCACAGACCCTTAATCTCAACACCTGGGAAGAAGAGGCAGGCATCTCTCTGAGTCTGAGGCTAGTCTAGTCTACATAGTGTTCCAGACCTACTAGTACTACATAGCCGACGTTATCTAAACAAACAAACAAAAAGAAGACATGTCTGGCCTTGAACTTCTGGAGATCTTCCTGCCTTTGTCTCTCAGTGCTGGGATTATAATTGTGCATTGCCATGTTAGGATCTCACTCTTGAATTCTATAAATTCTGTACTGTGTTAACCAGTTATGTGTCACGTGAATAAGACACACATATAACTGCCTATGCCTAGAACAAGCCTGCTTGGTCTCCAACTAGAGGGCTCAAGAGATCCTCTGGCCCAGGACTCCCAAGTAGTTGGGGCTGTTCATATAAGCCACTGTGTCCTCTTGTACCTTACTTGAAAAGAAAAAGACAACTCTTTCAAATGCCCAAGACATCTAATTAAACCAACAGAAATACATTGTTGCTTTCCAAAGCTGTAGAGACTTAGCCTTTGAGCACTACTACCACCTGGTGGCATGGGTATGTATTGCAAGATATAGGAAGTCAATTTAACCTGAATTCTCAGAGTGGGGAGGGGGGCAGGGTGTCAAGACTGGGTTTCTCTGCCTTTTTTTTTTTTTTTTTTTTTAATTTTTTGATTTTTCCAGACAGGATTTCTCTGTATTGCTTTGGAGCCTGTCCTGGAACTCACTCTGTAGACCAGGCTGGACTAAAACTCACAGAGATCCGCCTGCCTCGGCCTCCTGAGTGCTGGGATCAAAGGTGTGAGCCACCAACACCCTGCATTCTGCCTATTCTTGGCTGTTCTGGAACTCACTCTGTAGACCAGGCTGGCCTGGAACTCAAGAGAGCTGCCTGCCTGCTTCCTGCGTGCTGGGATTAAAGATGCGTGCTTCTGACAACCGATAACACCGCCACTGCCACCACTGCCACCAGCAGCAGCCATGGACAGCAACTGCCCAGTGGTTTAGTCTCTGACTAAATATGACCCCGACCTTGGGCACCACCTGGCGTAGCAGGGACGCTCTTGCACCAGTGTTAACTCCTGACTGTGGCAGAGGAGACATGTTCTGGTAGAAGCAGACAACAAGGGAGGACAAGTCCTGGAGTTGGGGTGCACTGGGTCCCCTGTGACTGAACTCCAGTCCTTGGAGATTAGGGTAACACCTGGCCCTAGGTATCACTCGTGGGAATCAACTTTGGTAAGTAGGGGCTCCTGATACGCAAGGGTTTAGTCCTGCTTGCTCGCAACCCTTCCCCTTCCCTGGAAATGGCAGCCAGACCAAGCTATGCTGGCAAGGGACCACTGTGGCATTCAGAGCACAATCACAGTTGCTGGAGTAATGCCACCAGCAGTGCTCAAGCAGACCTAAGGCCCTGGTCTCAGACAGTCAGAGGCACCTGTGCAAGTCAGAGGGTGACTCAGTTCCCTCCTACAGGCTTGGCAGCAAATGCAAACACCCTTCCTCACCGAGCCATCTACTCACCGGTCCTTTTTTTTTTTTTGAGACAAGGTTTCTCTGTATGGCTTTGGAGCCTGTCCTGGAACTCTCTCTGAAGACCAAGCTGACCTCAAACTCAGAGTTCCACTTGCCTCTGCCTCCTGAGTGCTGGGATTAAAGGCGTGCGCCACCACCACCTAGAAGGATTGCACCCTTTTTAAAGAATCTCTTTTACATCTGCCTCGCTTGAACCCTCTCTTTCCATCTTCCTCCACAGGCAAAAAGACCTGAGCATCCTTGAATTGCTAGATTAAGCACAGCCAGGCTTGCTTCCCAGGGAGATCACCTCCTCAGTGCTCCCTCCCATCAGGGCCAGAGACTTGAAGCTCTGAGGCGGACACAGTGCTCTTGGCAGCAAGGGAGGTGCTTGGCAGTGCTCCCCACTAGTGCCAGAGGCAGCCCAAGGAAGGGAAATGCAAGTCACTGAATCTGCTGCTAGGTCTCACTGGGATGCTCTGTTTCAGCTGCATACAATAAATACAAGAGCAATCTCATCTGCACAGCATCCCAGAGATTTCAAGGCTGAGAGCTGGAGCTGCACTTGAAACTGGTGGTGATGCTGGGGGTTCTGGAGAAGTCGTCTACTCAGGGAAGCCGCACAGAGAGCAGAACTAGGCCAGGCCCACCTCCCATGGAGCCTCCATAGAGGATCTCAGGCCCCCTGTTCTGGGGACACTGCCTCCTGGCCCAGGACGGGGGTGGGAGAGCTTAGGAGACACTGGAACCTGGAGGAGTGTCTGCGCTGTGATTGGGTCGTTTTCCCTGGAGTCAGCAGCCTACTGTAGAGATCTGTGGTTCCCAGGAGGAGGCATGGCCACTATCTCCAACAGTAGTGAGGCAGAGATGCAAATGGAGCTACCTGGGAACACATCTAAAGACCAGCATTTAGTTGCATGCAGGGTTTCTTGTTTTTTAAAGCAAAGCCTCACTCACTATGTAGACCCTAGCTGGCTTCTGTCTCCTGAGCGCTGGGAATCATGTGTGCACAAGCTTAGAGAGGGTTTTGAGACAGAGTCTTGTAAACCCAGGCTTGCCTTAAACTCACTATATAGGCTGAGGCTAACCTTGAACTCCCAATCCTCCTCCTTCCCGGTCTGGTGACAATTTTTAGACCATCTAATATAACATTCTTCTTAGAACAGAGATAGGCTTGAGCCAGTAAGACCTAGACAGTGGGGCCCTGCCATAGCGCAGCCATACCCCAGAGGAGGGCTCTGAAAAGCCTGGATCCCTCCTAGGGCCCCACCATTGCCCCTGCATGTAAGGTTCAGTCCCCAAACTTGTGCCCCCAGCTGCACGGGCCTCTCCTGGGTCCTGACTCCTAGGGTGGATTCCCTCAGCCCCACACTTAGTGGAGCAGCTGCTCGTGGAGGGTGAGCCAGCTGGGATTTCTGTGTCCTGGAGCTCCCTCACAGAGAGAGACACAGAGGTCTGCATTCCCGTTCTGGGGACTGCAAACATCAAGAACTGGGGGTCTCTAAAGACACAGCCAGGCGGTGGTGGCTCACGCTTTTAATCCCAGCACTCGGGAGGCAGAGGGAGACCAGCCTGATCTACAAAAGCTAGTTCTAGACAGCCTCCAAAAACCAGAGAAACCCTGTCTCGAAAAACAAAAAACACAAAACCAACCAACCAACCAACCAAACAAACAAAAAAGGAACAAGAATCCAAATCACACCACAATGTACTCAGGGATAAAAAGTGTCTGGGCTGTAACTCTATTCTATGGAATTCCTAGGTTACAGGAATAAAGGAGACAGAAGGACAAGCTAAATTACTGTTTCTTCTTCTTCTTTTCCTTCCAAGGGAAGTTTCTCTGTGTAATCCTGGCTGTCCTGGAACTGGAGCTCTCTCTGTAGATCAGACTGGCTTTGAACTCACAGAGATCCGCTTGCCTGTGGAGTGCTGGGATTTAAGGCATGCACCACCACTGCCCGATTTAAATCACTGCTTCCTATACTGTAAGTCACCACCACACATGAGGTTATATAACTGAATATGGAGGTCCTAACACAGTGGGCCAGTTGGGTATGCTATGCACAGCTTTAATCCCAGCCCTAAGCATACACCTACCATTTGTCACTATGTACTTTTTATAAATCAGCATTCTTAGCACTGACCTCATAAAATCAACGCCATTAAAACTCTGACAAACACGGAGAATATTCTATGTCACACAGTATCAAACATTCACCCAGGTTTGATTATGTGAAAACATAAACAAACAATCCATCTTATTAGTATACAAAAGTTGTCTTTAGTAAATAGTAAAATTATATGTTCACCAAGGATTCCCCCTCATCCCCTTGGACAGGGTGTCTCAAGTAGCCCAGACTGGCCTCAAAGTTGTTATTTAGCTGAAAAAAATTCACTCTATATTTGTGATTCTCTTACCTGCACCCCCCAATACCAGAACTATATTTCTTTACGATCTGTTATAGTAATGTTTGTTTTGTGTACTTATTTTATATAGCTATATATGTAAGTAAAAATTTCTCAGCTTAGGCAGTAGTGGCTCAAGCCTTTAATCCCAGCACTTGGGAGTCAGAGGCAGGCAAATCTCTGAGTCTGAGGGTAGCCTGGTCTACAGAGTGAGTTCCAGGACAGCCAGGGCTACACAGAGAAACTCTGTCTTGAACCATACCCATCCCTCTGAATTTTTTTCCTAAGGCAAATAAGGCTTCTGAGAGGGAAAAGGTTAAGGAGGCCAGAACTAAATGATACATAGGAAGGTGGGACATCCTATAGACATGGTGTAGACTATTCAACCATTGGCATTATAGGAAAAGCATCTTTTAAGGAAATGTAATCACTACCCTCCAAACATGAAGTATGCTGTCTTTTTTTTTCCTTTTTGTGCTGGGTGCTGAGATTAAACACAAGTGGCCTAGAGCTGTCATTTTCAGCAGTGCAACTGTGACTATCTACAAGAGACATGCCCACTGTGACTTCTGACTACTGATGCTCCCTAAGGGAGGGAAGGAGAGAGAGAGAGAGAGAGGGGGGGGGAGGGAAGGAGAGAGAGAAAGAGAGGGAGAGAGGGAGGAAGAGAGAGAGAGAGGGAGGGAGGGAGAGAGAGAGGAAGACAGTGCCATTAGACCCTCACTCAGATTCCAGGGCTCCCTTCTGCACCTCTCAGTTGCTGTGCCCTAACTGCTGTGGCCTTGGAGGTGCTACAGCTTACTGAGGGAGCAGGGCCTCCATCTATGGGGAAGTCGCCCCTATGCCGGGCAAGGCTTCTTGCCAGTTCAGCTGCTAAAGGTCACCCTATTCTGCAAGTCAAGTAAAAACCAGTGGCTGCCCAAGCTGTACTTTGGTGGGATCTAACTTTGGTTGCTGTTGGTACCTACAGAGAAGGCACAGGTACTGTTTACATCTCTCCTGACAAAGAATCCCCAAACCTAAGAATTAACAGAGATCGAAGGGCACTGCTGCCAGGCCTGACAACCTGAGTGTCATTCTTTGACCTCACACGGTAGAAGGAGAGAAGTGACCCCTGCCTGTTGTCCCTGGACTTCCACATCCCCAACCTGGCACAGGCACAGGCACAGGCACAGCACAGGCAAACAGGCACAGACACAGGCACAGGCACAGGCACAGGCGCAGGCACAGAACAGACACACACTAAATAAATGTAAAGGAAACTTTAAAAAAGCTTCAGAAAGAGAGATTTAAAACAATCTATGCAGTAACTCCCTTCCCAAGACTGAGGAAAGGGGGTTGGTGGTTTCACAATAGAGGCATCTGGCAAACATGCCCTCAGCCAGATCACAAGGTGAGCATGAGCAGAGCTACAACACACCGGCCCTCCCTAAGTGCTCCTGACATGGCTACCACAGCCCCAGCCCCAAATGAGACATGATGACCAAGTCATGTGTGCCATGTAGGGCGTTGGGCCAGAAAAAGGGCATTAGGAAAAAATGGAGGACCTTTGACCACTACAAAGACTCTGGCTAATGATGATGCACAAATACTGGTTTATAACAAACATACCATACAACGGGAGGTGGGGGGGGGGAGTCGAGAGCAGAAAAAAGTAGGTGTGGCTACCTGGGAACTTTGATGCTTGAATTCTTTCTCCTTTGCTGGGAAAGAGTCTTGGGAAGCTCAGGCTTGGACTTGCTATGTGGCTGGAGAGGCTCTAGAATTCCTCATCCACCTGTCTCCATCTCCTGAGAGCTGGGATCACAAACATGGGCCACCTACACACTCTACCAACTAAGCTACTCCCCAGCCTCCTCCAGTTTTCTCAAGAGATCTAAGGAACAGTTAGACAAAATGTAAAAGTCCCAAACTGGACTGTAATTTATACAAACCACTTGTAACAAAAAGTGTCCTTTTAGGCCTGTAAGACCCTCAGTGGCTGAAGCTCCTGACTAGAGTTACACCCCAGAACTCACATGCTAGAGGAACTGACCCTACAGCTTGTCTTCTGAACGTCAGAGACAGTAGTCCATGCCTTTAATCCCAGCATCCCTGAGGCAGACACGTTTCAGGCCAGCCAGGGCTACATAGTGAGACCCTGTCTCAAAAAGATATCAACAAAATTGTCCTTTAACACGCATATGCCCTTCTACACGCACGCACGCACGCACGCACGCACGCACACACAGTTCTTTAGAGTATTGTTAGAGAAATGTACATAATTAAATATGAAACAATTTTGGAATTATCTTCTTCCAATGCTGAGGATTGATCTCCAGAGCCTTAGGCATGTGGGTACATGGACCATAATACAGGTAACTCCATCACTAGCCGCATGAAGTTATTCCTTATTTATTTACTTATTTTGGTTTTTCAAGACTGGGTTTCTCAGTACAACAGCCCTGGCTGTCCTGGAACTCGCTCTGTAGACCAGGCTGGCCTAGAACTCAACAGAGATCCGCCTGCCTCTGCCTCCTGAGGGCTGGGGATAAAGGTGTGAGCCACTGTCTTCTTACCTTCAATCAAGCATACACCTAGGTGCATACACACACACACACACACACACACACACACGAGTGAGTAATTCAAACGGTCTTACAATCATCTAACCCAGGAATCCTAAACTATAAATCCCAAGCCACCGTTTCGTCTCTTGGTATAAGAGCAAGCTCCAAACTTCTATCAAAGCAGTTTCGACTCGTTTCTTTGCTTATTCTCGCCTTTCTAAGAAGGGAAGACACGAAGATCTGGCAGTGACTTCCAGACCTGGTTCAGACTAGCTGCGACCCCCACAACGTATGGAGGAGGAGATGGCCACATATATGGGAATTCTGCCCTGGCAGATGACATTCCTATCCTAAAGACTGGTTTCGTTTTGTGACAGTGTCTTATTCTGTATCCCAGGCTGGTCTCCAAATAGTGGCAATCCTCCAGTCTCGGCCTCCCATAATGCCGGGTTTACAGGTGGGTGCCATCACGCCTGGCTTATGGACTCACTTCTAAATCTCTGATGTCACTTTAGTCCGTACCTGGGGGCCTCTAACCCTTACCGATGGCGAACTTCACTAGAGTTTCATTCTCTTCGGACAGCGAATCGAGGAATAAGTCCAGGACTTGCAGTTGCCGCAGATACTGGTAGTTGCCCGGGTCATAGGCGAAATTGGCAAGGTTGGCGAGGATTTGTTCCCTGGCGTCTGTAACGGGAAGCGGGGCTGGGGTCGGGCCCGTGCGGCTGCCGCCGTCGGGGCCCTGCGCGGTCCCTCGCGCCCACCCCGCACCCCTCACCTTGGCTCTCGGTCTCCTGGAACTCAGTGACCAGCGCCTGCAGGTACCCTAGCCGCCCGACGTGGGGGTCTATCTTGGGTTTCTGTGCCATGGCTGAAGCGGCGAAGGGGCCGGGAGGACGGGTGGGAAGGAAGAGGCCACGAAACCCTCGGCCGACGCTGATCTGTGCTCCGGGGGCGCCGGCGAACCCGGTCCGGTCGTGGGACCCGAGTCTGCAGTGAGTGGCAGCCGGAAATGGGCTATGGGGGTCGGTAAGGGCCGCAGATCCCGTCAGGGCCGGGTTTGAAAACCGAATTCTACCCGGTGACAAGCCCTGGCGACTTGGAACCGGAGGCACGCCCCTCACCGCGCTCTCCTCGCCGTTTCCGGGCTCAGGGCGGAAGTTCGCTCTAGCCCCGCCCCAGGGAGCGGAAGGGGCAGGGCCAGGACGGGCTGGGCGTGGCTACTGAGCGCCTCCTGGGTTTCCCGCGCCGACTCTCGGGCTCGGGGCTTTGGGCGTCAGCTGCGCAGCCGCGGGGATTTGTAGAGGGAGGAGGGCAGGGAGGAAGGAGGGAGGAGGGAGGAGAGGAGGGAGGGAGAGAGGAGAGGGGAGGAAAGAGGAGAGGGGAGGAAAGAGGGAGGCGGGAAGGGAAGCGAGGAAGAGGAGAAAGGGAGGGAGGGAAAAGGAGGGACTGATGGACAGAGGGACCTTAAGATCACCTAGGCATGGTGGCACTTTAATCCCAACACTGGGAGGAAGAGGCAGGAGGACCGCTATGAGTTGGAGAGCAGAGCTCAAGGCAAGCCAGGGCTACCTGGCAAGACCCTGACTACAAAACAAAACATCTCCCAAACCCAAAACAGGATCTAAGGGTCCCAAGGCACATCAGGAAGGGATGCTGTCGTCATGGAGGTGGAGGATGCAGGCAGTGATCTTTTAGGGCAAGGGTCAAGGGTCCGGTACTTAGCTCTGTGTTTGGTATCAGGGGCTTGAATTATAGCAGAATGGCGTACGTACTTTACCTTTCCCTGGCCCCCACCTCTGGGGTTCGAGTCTGTGGTTAATCCCTGCCCAGTGCCATCCTGGGACAAGAGTTTTGACCTTAGTCTGGGTGCTCGAGTATGGAGGCTGCTCCGAGAGAACTCTGGGCCCTTTGGTTTTTGTGAGGAGCCTGTCTAGCCTGGGGAAGTGCATCTCAGCTTAAGATGGCCTCTGACTAGAAAGAGCATCGAAGACCAGGAGCCTGGGACTTGGCGACACTATGGAACCAAGATCCAGGTCTTTTGTTTTGTTTTGTTTTGTGGCCAGGAAGTCCTTTACAACATCTCTAGATTTTGAGGGGATCAACAAAGTGTGGGTTCTGGAACTTCAAACGTCATTCCCACCTCCCTGATTTGCAGGGTGCTCCCTCTGCGAAAGAAGACTCAGCCTCTGGTTTTGTGCCAAGGGCAGAGTGACATGGATTTAGTCTAAGGACCCAGGCATCATGCTGCCTGCCCCTGTCACCTGGCAGAATGCACTCAGGCAGTGCTCTGGTCAGCCCAGGGGTCCATGAGTACCAGTCTGCGGGCAGATGTGAAGGGCCCTTAAAAAGTCAGACCCCTACCCACTTACGCTCTCTTTTGCTCTCTCTTTTTTACACTCTTTTTGCCTTTCATCTCTGCACTCTCTCTTTCCTCTTCTGTTCCCGGTGTCTCTATGTCTCTTCCCTTCCTCCTCACTCCCCTTTCTAAATAAACCCTTCATTTAAGCTCTGTCTGCCTGGCGTGTTATTCCCTCCGCCTCGGTCAACCTCACCAGCTATGGAACCTGCTATGCTCTCCCACGTGGTCCCTTACCTTGGGACCCCACTCACTTGGAACCCCCATGCGGGACCACCCCCCTCCAGCTTTTATTACTATAACTGTAACGAAAGAACAACACTTAGTTCCTCTGCTTGGTTCCTGGTTCCTGGAATACAGTAGATGCTCAATAAATATTTGTTAAAGGAATTTTGCCCGGAGTTTCTTTTAAACTTACTGTGTAGCCAAGAATGTCTTGAACTTCTCATCCTCCTGCCTCTACCTCCTGAGTGCTGGGATTACAACACGTCTAGGCTTGGTTGAGGCTGGGTATTGAACCCAGGGCTTGGTACACACTAACATTCTAAGCTACATTCCTATCCTCGTTTCTTCTTTGCTTGTTGCTTATAGATTAATGCCATTATTACCAATGGGCAAGTGAGATGAAAATTTCTTAGCTGGACGTTCATGGGTGCCATTTTACTTAAATGCCTCCTGGAAGTGGACCTGTTAGCCAGCCCCAACTCTGTTTTCCATTAGGGCAGAAAAATAGGTCCTGGCATTTTCCCCTTCAGAGCACAAGCTACGCCTGTGACCAAGTTGGGATCAGGAAAACAGTGGGGGTTAGACACAGAGGCAGACTTTTCAATCTGAAAGTGACATTATCTCCTACAGGCCAAAAAAAATTTTTTTTTAAAATTACATTTATTTTTGCATGTCTTTGTGTGCGAGCATGTGCCAAAGTGCACGGGGAGGCCAGAGAACAGCTTGTGGTAGTGGGGCCTCTCCTCCCACCATGTGGGACCCAGGGATCAACCTCAAGTTGCCAGGCTTGGCAGCAAGCACCTCTACCTGCTTATTCAGCCTTCTCCAACCCAGGCCTAGAAGTAGCAAACAGAAGCAATAATTCAGCAAATACACCGCTGCAGTATTACCTTTGGCCATGAGGGGGCACTCAAGATAGCATCTTAGAGGAGTCGGGACAATCCTAGAGATGCTTATTCATGCCAGATGGCTCTGTGGAGGAGGAAGGCTGGCGTCAGTCATGAAAATAAAATCGTTTTTCCTGATAAGGTTTTCTTGCTACAGCCTGGTTGAGCCTGAACCAACAAACACGATCAAGAACTTTCTGGCAAGCTGGGAGATCGGAGGAAATTTACTCAGGCAGCTTTTCCTGCTTTGTTAGTCCAGGGTTTATGACCTGCTTCAGGGAATGTTTTTGTATAAAATTCAGTCTGTTTTCCCATCCCCACGAGTGCCCTGCTGGGACAAGCCTTGGCTGATGACAGCTAGCCCTGGGTAATGACCTCAGAGGGCAGCAGCAGAAGTGTGTGCATGGGCATGGCTCCAGGCCATGGGATCAGGCTAGCAGCAGCGACTGCCTCATCCTGGAGGAAGGGGAACCTCAGAAGGTCTAGAGCAGAGCACAGGCTACCGTTTGCATATACACGTCTAGTTTTCACGATGTTCCGTAGGATGCTCAGCCGGCCTTCCCGTCTCCTGCTCCGTCAGATGTCTGACTTCCCTTATGTGGATGCAAAGTGGGGTAAAGGGGGAAATGCTGGCTCGGGCCCCGCTTGATGGCAGATGACGCCCCAGACTTCATAAATTTCTAGACCCAAGCAGGAGGACCCCTCTGGGACAGGACCTGGACTCCATCTTGTACTGAGGCCGACGTCTCATCCTGGCCGCCAGCCCTTCCCCTCCCATGGCTACAGTCAGCAAGAGGGTCTGCCTCTGAAGCAGCGCCCTAACCCTCCTCACCTAAGGGGCCAGGGCTGATTGTTTGAAAAGAGAGAAGTTCTTGGAGTCTTTGACAATCTCCAGAATTGTCTGGAAGCTAAGAAGGACAATCGACATGGGAAGGTTGGATTGTAGGAGCGGCTGGGAGAAGCCAGCCCAGGGTAGCTTCAAGTGGGGCTCACATCCATCTTCTTGGGACCCAAGGAAGCCCCATTTCTACACTCTGCTTTCTGGAAAGACAGTCCCTCGGGGACTTGCCAGCTCAGAGGCAGGTCACACGGGACCTCTGGAGTTCAGACACTGGTCACGTACATGTCTTCAGTGCGTGGTTGCTTCTCGGTGCTGGTCTTGTCTTCTGAGGTAAGACCCTGCATCGGGGTCGTCTCCGAGACGGCATCTTCCACCTTGGTTTGTCCACTTTGCTTCAGCTTCTTCTTATCCACGGCATAGAAGCCCCCGCCTATGAAGAGGGAGGCCGAGATGAGCAAGAAGCTTGACACATAGAAAATATAGTTGAAGTTGTTGGTCATGTCCAGCAGGAGTCCTAGGGGACAGAGAACAAGTCAATCCTCCATGGGAGCTATAAGGGGTCCTCCAACTAACGTGTATTTGAGGAGGGTGGAGATTTTAGGTTCATTTCTGCTCAACAAGAAATTATGGCTGGTACCTTGGAGGTGCACAATAGATTTGTGTGGAGTGAGAGGAAGGGAGGAAGCACCTGGCCTCTGACCTAAGCAGATGTCCTCCCCAGGAGGGAACCGAAGGGCCCTTGGTGGCAGGGAAAATGAACAGAAGGGCCAGAGGAATCTGAGCTGTTTGCCCAGCCATAGCTACCGTAGGCCCAACCCCATCTCTTTAGGCATTCATCTGCCTGCAGGACTTCCTGGGAAACTTAAACTCACACTTGGGAAAAAGGCTCACTGGTGCCGGTGACCCACACCTTTAATCCCAACACTCAGGAGGCAGAGGCAGGCAGATCTATGAGTTGAAGGCCAGCCTGGTCTACAGCATGAGTTCCAGGCTGGGCCATACAGAGAAATTCTGCCTCAAAATAAATAAATAAATAAAAATAGCTGGGTGGTGGTGGTGCATGCCTTTAAAAATCCCAGTACTCGGGGAAGCAGAAGCGGGCAGATCTCTGTGAGTTCGAGGACAGCCTGGTCTACTGAGTGAGTTCTAGGACAGCCTCCAAAGCTACACAGAGAAACCCTATCTTGTAAAACTAAAACCAAACAAATAAATGAGGCTGCTTACTGAGCTGAGTATAGATAGGGTCTGACCTCGGCAACGGGCCGGTTGAGTGTCTCGACGGCCCGCAGGACCAGCCTCCTCCCACCCACGGGGAAGATTCCTCCCTCAGCTGAGCAGTCGCCTCCCCCCTCCCACCCCCGGGTCTCATTTCATAAATCCCGCTTGCTTTCCACGGTCCCTACGTGTCGCTTTGCTTCCCCTCCCGAAGGTAAGCCCCAAGAGCGAGGTTTTGACTCGGTGCCCTCACTCCGTGACTCTTCTGCATGGAGGTCATAGCACGTGCTGCATTCTGTGCTTAGGAGTTGGCACTGTGGTTTTCCTGGCAGGGTGTTCATCATTGTAAACACAGGTACAGCTCTTATCATGAACCATGGCCTTTCCTTCATACCTTGGGATCCTTACAAGGCCGTGCCTCTTATCAGCACGGTAGGAGCAAAGATTCACGTGGGTCTGGAGCGCAAAACCTTTCTCTCTCCTCCCTTCCCTCTCCCTGCTTAACAATCTTTTACTTAAGTGTGTGAGTATTTTGTCTCCATGTATTATATACATGTGTATACACATGCCACATGTGTACAGTAGCCACAGAGGCCACAAGAGGGCACGGTTCCTCTAAAACTGGAGTTACAGATGCCTGTGAGCTACCGTGTGGGTGCTAGGAACTGAACCCAGGTCCTCGGCAAGAGCAACAAGTGATCTTAACTGCTGAGCCATCTCTCCAACCCCTCCCTACCTTAATGTTCATAAACCTACACTTACATACATGTAGGTATATAAACATTTTACCTACATGTATGTAAGTGTGCTGTGGAGGTCTGAAGAGGGCCCTGAATTCCCTGGAACTGAGGTTATGAACAGTTGTGAGCCACCATGTGGGTGCTAGCAATGAGCTCAGGTCTCTCTCTCTCTCTCTCTCTCTCTCTCTCTCTCTCTCTCTCTCTCTCTCTCTCTCTCTCTCTCTCTTCTCTGGTGGGGAGGCTGGGACAGGGTCTCAGATAGCCCAGGCTGGCAGCAAATTTGCTATGTAGCCAAGTATGACTCTGAACTCTTGTTCTTTCTGCCTCCATTTCCCAACTTGTGGGATTACAGCCGTGTATCTGGTCAAGCCTATCTTTTCATACCTTGATTGTCAGGCAGAGAACACACTGTAGCATGGTCCCTGAGCTGCTTCGGAAAGTGGGGGAGAATCGCAGATTCCAAGCCCCTTGTGACAATGGTCGACTTGGCTCAGCTCTGTCTAGGTGTCCTCCTCTGCTTTGCCCTCTGCGCCCTACCTATACAGACTCTACCTGGGCATGCCTGGCTGCCCTCCCGCCCAGGCTCTCACCAGCCAGTGGAGGAGAGATGAGAGAAACCACACCACAGAGAACAGTCAAGATGCCCAGGGCACTGGGGAACCGATCCATCGGGACAATGTCCATGAGGACCTGGAAGAGGAGGATCCCGACACCACACATGGACAGGCTGTACACCAGGCAATAGCTCAGGAACACCGAGAAGTCCGCTGACACCGTGCACAATAGGTTGGTGATCCCATTGACAAATATGGCCGTGGCAAACAGATATATCCGGTAGGCTGCCAAGCTCTTCCTGCCTGACAACAGCCCCGCCACTGGCCGTAAGAAGATGTTGCAGAAGCCGATGACCGACATGAGCATGGCTGCCCAATACTCATCCACCCCTTGGTGCATAGCATATGGCACCAGGAAGATATGTGGCAGTGGGAAACCCAGCATCATCCACGCCACACCCGTCACATAGATGCAGAAGCCCACGTTGTGCCGGAGGATGTCAAAGGCCAGGTGGTACTGGATGGTTGAGACACATGTGGCCAGGCAGCTGTGTGTAGGCGTCTTGGGAGGTAGAGGGAGATCTTCTTTGGGCTCGGGGACCACGTTGGTGGCAACAGGCCTCAGGACGGCTCCACATACACAACAGTGGAGAAAGATGCCACCGAAGATGAGGAAGGCACCTCTCCAGCCCAGGGTTTCCAGAAGATATCGGGCCAGCTGTGGCCATAGAGTGACGCCTATAGAGATTCCTATGGAGGCCAGTGCATTGGCTAGTGGTCGATGGCGGACAAAATAGAAGCCCAGGACTGTGATGCTTGACTGGAAGCTGAAACACATACCCAGGCCTGTAGTGCGAGAGGGGGCATCAGCTCAGGGACATTTTGGGACTTTCCATCTCTACCTGGAATGGGGGGGTCTTGGCTCATGTTACACATCTGTCTCCTTTGGCCCTAGGCCAGATACACTTGCAAGTTCCCATGGTGGAAGGCACCTGACTGCCTGCCTGTAAGCATCTCACCCCTCTCTTCCTCCCAGCTCCCCTCTGCCAGCACAGTAATAACCTTCATTTTTTTTTCATCCTGGCT
Source organism: Cricetiscus sungorus (assembly GCA_030556225.1). Lineage (NCBI taxonomy): Eukaryota > Metazoa > Chordata > Mammalia > Rodentia > Cricetidae > Cricetiscus > Cricetiscus sungorus. The sequence goes on along the minus strand of JANBXA010000069.1, from coordinate 90,479,182 downwards.
TTATTGTAGTTAGTGACATTAATTCCAGAATTCAGAGGCAGGCGGATCTCTATGAGTTCCAGGCCAGCCAGAGCTACATAGTGAGACTTTGTCTCAAAGACATTTTCTCTTAGAGTTATTCATTTTATGTGTATGAGAGTTTTGCCTGCATGTATGGATATGCATCATGTTCATGCCTGGTACCTGTGGAGCTCAGAAGAGGACATAGGATCTTCTGGAACTGAAATTTCACACGGCTGTGAGCCACCATGTAGGTTCTGGGAACTGAAGTCAGGTCCTCTTGCAAGAGCAACAAGTGTTCTTAATTGCTGAGTCATCTCTCCTGCCCTGAGATTTATTTCATTCATTCAATTCATTCATTTATTTGTTTTTTTTTTTTTTTTTGAGACAGGGTTTCTCTGTATTGCTTTGAAGGCTCTCCTGGAACTCACTCTCTAGACCAGGGCCACCAAAGCCCAGCTTATCTTTATTTTTAATTACATGTGTGTCTGTGTATACTCAAGTCCCATACCTGCAGAGGTCAGAGGCATCAGATCCTCTGGAGCTGGAGTGACAGTGTTGTGATCCACTTTATATGGCTTCTGAGAGATAAACCCAGGTCCTTTGCAAAAGCACTACACACTGTTAGCACTGAACCATCTCTGGAGCTTTTTGCAGTGACATTTTATTTATTTATTTATTTATTCGTCCATTAGTTTATTATTTTTGAGACAGGGTTTCTCTGTGTAGCTTTGGAGCCTGTCCTGGCACTCTCTCTGTGGCCCAGGCTGGCCTCGAACTCACAGAGATCTGTCTGCTTCTGCCTCCTGAGTGCTGGGATTAAAAGGGTTTGCCACCATTGCTTGGCTGCAGTGACATCTGAAACATAAGCTTTTTAGGACTCCCAAAGACTTCCTGTCACACTTGAACACCCTAAGTGTCTTCTCTTCCCCGGAAGACTTCCGTTTGGCTTTCCCTTAAGCCCTGGGATCCGTCTCCAGCCACTTGTCAGTCACAAGGGTCAAACACTGCAGGCTCCTTTTCTAAGCAGCAAACTGCCCCTCTTCTTTGTGACCTTCGCCAGGGCCATACCTTCTACTTGCACCGGGACACCCCCTTCCAGAGTGTCTCCCTGCTGTGCCTCCTGTGGTCAGTACCGGGGGAGAAAAAGCCCCTCTGGGTGGCAGGCCAGGCGTCTTTCTCTCTGCAGTCCAAAGCCCTCACTTAGCTGTCCTTTGGCCGTGGCTTACCATGCCCTCAGCTCTCTATTCCTGCCCTTTGGCCTGTCTCCTCAAGCCCTCCCACCAGCAATTTCTCTGTTTTGAATTATTCTTTTCCCGTCTTTACTGGGCCAGTCTTTGTGATTAGTAAACACCTTTAATCCCAGCACTCCGGAGGCTATGCAGGCACATCTCTGTGAGTTTGAGGCCAACCTGGGCTACATCTAGAGTTCCAAACTAGCCAAGAGCTTCCCTGGCTCAAAAGCACAATAATAAGCAAAACAAATACAAATTTCTACGAAAGCAAACAGATGGATAAATAAATTCTCCTAACACCACAACTTCTGGTTACTATTCCATTTCACTGATTCTTTTACACAGGGGTCGGGGATGTACCGGGGTAGAATGCGTGCATAGCTTGTAAAAGGCACTGGATTTAATCCCTAGACCCAGGAAAGGAAGAAAAGGGAAAAAGAAAGGGTTTAGGAACTGGACACGGGGGTACAAGCCTGTCATCCCAGCGCTCAGGAGGCTGAGGCAGAGAGAGACTCGCTCTGCTCTGAGTTCAAGGCCTGGTTAAAGTGAGACCCTGCTTTAACCCTTCCAACAGAAAGAATGAAAGAAAGCTGGAAAATGAGAAGAAGAAGGGGGGAGAGAAAAGGAGGGGCAGAAAGACGGAGGGGAGGATGAAAAGACTGAGAGGCAGACAGGGACAGAGGGGAAATGCGGGGTCCCAGCCTCATCTCTTGTGCCTGCTCTTTCGTCCCCCTGCAGGCAGTAGTGGGGATCAAGGAAGGCTAGGCAGGCACTCTGCACTGAGCACAAAATCTCCGTCACTTATTCTCACCGGGTTTGTTCTCATCAAGGTCTTAGTGCTGAAGGGCAGGCATGGTCCATCACTCACTCGGGTGAAAACTGTCCTGACCATCAGCTTCTGGCTGAGCTTTACCCAGGCCCTTCCTTCTCTCCTCAGCTGTCACCCTCATTCCCTCAGGGACGGGCAGGGAGATTCCTCATCTCAAGATTTTGTTTGTTTGGTTTTGGTGTTTTGAGTCATGGCTTTTCTGTGTAGCCCTAGCTGTCCTGGAACTAGCTCTACAGACCATGCTGGACTCACAGAGATCCACCGGCTTCTCCCTCCCAAGTGCTGGGATTAAAGATGGGAACCACCATCCTCATCCCCAGATGTCCCCATTTGAGTCCTGGGCTGCCTGTTCCTCTCCCGAGGAGCCTGTCTCGGCCTCATATGTTCTTGTTTCTCCATCCTCTAAGTGGCTGTGTGGTCATCTCACCCCTTTAATCTGAGCCCTGCCTACCGTATACCTCATCATTCCACGCTGCTCAAACCACGAGTCCCTGGGATCCGGACTCCTGTGCTCCTGTCCATTCACCCCTAGAGTCACCAGCGCCAGAACGATGCTTTAGCCTCTTAGCCAATGTCATGCATCCCTCTGCCTGAACTCAGGTGGTGTCCCATCTCAGCAAAAAGACACATGAATTAAGCCTCCATTGGGCCTCTGTCATACCTCTTGGCCCCTTGTCCCTACATCTGTAGTCTGTGACCACTGTCTGGTGTGTGCATGTGTGTGTAAAATTCTCAAGTGTCATCTCTTAGTGCCTGGTCTACAGGGCCACACAGGAAACCCAGTCTTGGAAAACCCAAACCCAAACCAAACCAACCAACCAACCAACCAGCTCACATAGCAAAGGCTTGGTCCCTAGTTCAGTGCTATTGGTAGCATGAAAGCTTTGAGGCATGGGGCCTAGGAGTGGAGAGATAACTCAGTGGTTAAGAGCACTGGCTGCTCTCCCAGAAGACTTGGGGTCAAGCCCCAGCACCACACCTTCCATGACTTCAGTTCCAGAGAGTCCAATGCCCTAGTCTGGCTTCCTGGGGGTAACAGGCATGGATATGACGTACAGATATATACTGGTACACACAAAATGAAAATAAATAAATCTTTGTTATTGTTGTTGTTGTTTTGTTTTTTCAAGACAGGGTTTCCTCTGTGTAGCCCTGGCTGTCCTAAAACTTGCTCTGTAGTAGAGCAGGCTGGCCTTGAACTCAGAGATCAGCCTGTCTCTTTTTTTTTTTAAGTCCTGGAATTAAAGGTGTGTACCACCAACCCAGGCTTATGTTTTAAAAACTTATTTACTTTTATTTGCATTGGTGTCTTGCCTGCAGGTGTGTCCGTATGGGGGTGTCAGATCTTGGAGTGACAGACAGTTGTGAGCTACATGTGGGTGCTGGGATTTGAACCCAGGTCCTCTGGAAGAGAACCTTAACTGCTGAGCTATCTCTTCAGCCCCAGGAAAAAAAAGAGTGAGGCTTAATGGGAGGTCATTGGGTCACGGGCTACTGGGACCCCTCTGTTCCTTTTTTTCTCTCTTGCTCCCTGACCATCAGTAAGTAAGGCTTTTTCATTTGCTTGTTTGTTTGAGACAGGGTCTGACTGCAGCTTCCCATATGTATCTTTCTTCTTGACTCTTCATGCTTGCTCACATTCCCGCAGGCCAGGAGGCTATCACATCCCTAGCCCTGTCCTCTCCTGTCCTCTCAACATTCTTATGGACCTGTCCCCTGGCTGTCTTCTCCCTGGGCTGTAAGCAATCCCGCCCGCCCGCCACTTTGAACAGAGTGACAGTTACCGGTGATGAGTCCTGCAGTGAGGAAGAGCTGGCTGAGTGAGGCGGAGAAGGAGCTGACCACCATACCCAGGCTGGACAGCATGCCTCCCAGCATCATGGTCACTCGGCAGCCAAAATGTTTGATGAGGACGCTGCACAGGGGTCCTGTAGGCGAGACAAGTAGCAGTGGGTGAGGAGGGCTGGGGTCAGGACACAGTAGGGCTGGGGTCAGGACACAGAGAGGGGTTCTAGTAGGAACTAGCTAGGAGGACTTAGAGATAACGAAAATCTGCTAGCTTGGCTTTTGCTCTCCACCCTGCCACAGTCTGGCCATGTGGCCCCAGTAAGGTTTCCTGCCTCTTTCTGCCTCAGTTTCCTCCCCTGGAGAACAAGTGGCTGGACTAGGTGATGTGTGACCACCGTAAGGACGTGGATCTAACAGTGTGGGTTATGACCCCCCCCCACCGTGAGCATCACACCCTTGCTGGGGTCACCCCAGAAAGAACCCCTAGAATACTTGACCTCAGCATCTCGTCCAGCCCTCGCTCTCACACACCCCACGGAAGATCGAACCCTTCACCTCCCATTTGACTAGGGCCCTGTACTACTGCTCCGTGCCTCCTTTCTCTGACCTTTGGAGTGCTGGAGAGAAAATCAGGCCAGATTCCCTCTGCCCTCTCTCCCCGATTCTAGCCACTACCCAATCCATGCACCCAGGGCTGGGGATGCAGCTGCGGCCGAGGGGGAGAGAAAGCATGTTCAGCGTGTAAGCCTTGGGTTCAATCTTTTGGACACACAGAGAGAAAGAAAGGGGGGGAGAGAGAGAGAGAGAGAGAGAGAGAGAGAGAGAGAGAGAGAGAGAGAGAGAGAGAGAGAGAGAGAGAGAGAGAGAGAGAGAGAGAGAGAGAGAGAGAGAGAGAGAGAGAAGAGAGAGAGAGAGAGAAGAGAGAGAGAAAGAGAGATTGAAAGGAAGATATACTGAGAGACAGAGAGAGAAACAGAGAGAGGCTGGAAGCAGGGAGAGTCTGAGAGATACAGAGAGGAGACCGAGAGAAAAGAGAGAAAGGAAGGGAGGGAGTGAGGGAGAGAGGGAGGAAGGTGGCCCTGGAAGCTATCCAATCGGAAGCTCCCTCAATCAATAAACTATTGCCCCACATGGAGAAGGGCCTGTCTCCCCCCAGGTTGCTTCCTCACAGGCCCCACTCTTTGAGCACCCCTCACCCCCACCCCGAAACACGTACAATGGATTCTCGAGGGTAACTTTCCCAGTGGGCAGAGGAGGCGTGTGCACACAGAGCACATGTGTGTGCATGTTGACTGGGAGGAAGTGTGGTGTGAGCCAGCCCATGTATGAGAAGAAGCCGAGCGAGCAGCCTGCGCTTGTCACGCAGTGTGGAAGGAGTCTCGGATGGATGTGCCTGCACCTGTGTCCCCTGCCTCTGGGACGATACCTGGCTCAGGGAGGTGACCTTGGGAAGAGTTCTGAGTCATAGGTGCGCAGAGGGTGAGCTGGGGTGGGGATCCTGAGTCACCTGTGCCCTTTGCCTGGCTGAGCATTGTCCCTGCCTTCCGACCCCTCCTCCGTCACTGTCACTGCAGGCCTTGCTTTCCTTTACAGATTCACACACTTTCGCCGGCGAGAAGATGGACAGCTAGGAATCGCACACCAACAGAAGTTGTGGGTGTGACTGTGACTGGGCAGTGAGCCCTAAGCTGGCTGGTGAGTTGGGGTGTCCACAGGATGCCCATCTCTAGTCTCTAATGCAGGCCCTCCCTTGGCCTGCATGGCATAGATCCCTCTGAGATCCCCACTGTACACTCAGACCCTGTAAGCCAGGAGGCCACACATTCTAGGCCAGGCTCGGCTTTTCCTGCTCACCCCGAGTCCACAGTTTTGGTGGTCATCATGGAGGCTGACAGTCTCCTCAACCCCGACTTCCCTTTTTCTCAGTGTGAGGAAAGTATCTGAAATAATCATCAGGCTGATGGAGGGAGTGGTGGAAAGGTTGCTGGGCAGCTGGGATCGGCAGAGCCAAACAAACGCGTGTGCGTGCGCGTAAGAGAGAGAGCCCCGAGGATAGCTGGCTGTGCTCTCATTGACGGCGCCGCCTTGAGGTCTCTGTCTGTGGAGTAACCCTCCTAGGTCCTGGGCAGAGGTCACTGGTGCCATCTGGTATGGTTGGAGGGTAAGGAGAAGGGGAGGATGGGTCTGTCTCCTCCTCACGCTCCAGAGTCTGTAAGGGACCCTCCAGGGAGAGATGGGGCTTTGCCGTGCCCCTCTCAACAGCTTGTCCTGTCCTGTCTGGAAGCCGCAGTGAGGATCTCTAGCATACCAATAATTCACAGCCCCATATATTTCCTAGTTCATACTAGTTCCAGGCCCATGAGGCCTCCCCTGTTCTGTCACATGGGCAGGAAAGGTCCTGAGAGACGGCCTCGGTACCAGCTGTCACTCATTCTGCCATTGAGTGCCTCCGCTCCAGATCAGTCACCAAGAGGACTCTGGAGTCATTGCTGATAGTGTGCCTGAGGTGTCATTTTACTTCCTCGTCATTAATGCAGCCCAGACTTCTAGGAACAGGGCACAATGCACCTGGCTCCTAGCCAGGTGGGCCAGGCCCTGGTCAAATCAAGAAAACCTCAGGGATGCATCGGGAGGTAAAGCCTATGGCCCCGGAGAGAGGCTCCCCCCAGCCCCCAACAGAGCCTTCATCCCTCTCCCTTCACCCCCTCTGCCAGCTGCTCACCCCCACCATGGAGCATGGCCCCCATGATAGAAGGAAACCATGAGGTCTCACTGTTGGTGGCCTGGAAGTCACGCTGTAGATCAGTGAAGAAGATGCCAATGCAGGAAGGGAAGCTCACGGTGAGGGCCTGGGTCACCAGGGAGGCCAGCAGGACTACCCAGGCCCATCTGCCATCCGCTTGTTCCAGAGCCTGGGGCATTCTCAGCTACTGGTCTTGTCACAGCCTTACTGCCACTTTGTGAGCACAGCGTGAAAGGGAGGGAATGGAGCCCGTGGCTGGCACGCTGCCAGCCCTCCCTCAGCCCACCTGCCACCCTGCCACCCTGCCAGGGGACTGAAACTGCTTCTTCCTTATGCTCCTGCCCCAAGTATCAAGGAGGGGCACCACCCCCTGGGAGGTGACAAGAGGCCTTTGCATTGGCCTTGGCATCTCCTTTCACCCACTTCCCAGGGACAGCCTGGCTGGAGGTGGCAGGAAAGCAGCAGGGGAGGGGCGGGCAGTGACCAATGGCACAGGTAGGTCAGTGGAATTCTCTCTGACTATTACATCACCTGAAAACGGGCAGGCAGCACTTTCTAATCCACTTGATAACTGTTTCCAGGCAGCCAGAAACGTCCCGGTGTCTCCCAAAGTGGATATGGATCTGATTCCAAACTTCCATAACCAAGCTGCCTTCCTTCGTATGAGGACCGGCATTCACCACCCCACAGGATCAACCCAGCTCACCCCCGGTGAGCAAGCTGGTGCAGAGGGCACGCACAGCAGCTCAGCAAGGGCACCCGACCTGAAGGTTGCAAAGGGAGCCCTTTGAAACCGCCTCGCAAAACTCCTTTTACGAGGTGCTGACCTATTCTGAATCCTGTTGCCTGCAAAAGGCTTTCTTTCTGGGCACCTCCACACACTGGCACACATCCACAGAAATATGACACCGTTTCCTCTTTCCCGCTCTCCATTGCTTTCCCTCCACCACCCCGCTATCTTTTCCTCTTTTTTTTTTTTTTGAGGTGGGGTCTGGCTAATTGGTCTAGAATTTCTTTTCGCTCATGATCCTTCCATCTCATCCTCCTCTAACACTGAGCCCCCCCTGGCCCCAGAGTTTGAAAACAGTTCTGTCCAGAGGAACAGGACCATGCCCTGCTCTGAGTTCTCTATTTTGCATAGAGCTAAAATCTGGAGAGAAAATGCTAGAGTCTGGAGACAGACATAGTTCACGGGTGCATCATATGCTTGGCAGCACAAGGCCCCAGGCACAGTCACCTGTGCCCACAATTAAAAATAATGCTAAGGAAGAATGACTCAGTATCTGTTTAAAGTCTCTCCCTCCCTGCTGTCTCTGTACGCCCTTATCTGATCCCTCGATAACATTTACTTTTATTTTATATGTATGGGTGTTTTTTCTGTGTGTGTCTACATCACTTACATGCCTGCTGTCCTTGAAGGCTGGAAGAGGGTGTCTGTAACCACAGTTACAGGTGGCTGTGAGACCCTGTGCGGCTGCCTGGAATTGAACCCAGGTTCTCTGTAAGAGCAGCCAGTGCTCTTAACTGCTGAGACATCTTTCCAGCCCCCCCCTCTTTTCTTTTGTTTTCTTTTGGGTTTCTGAAACAGGGTTTCTCTGTAGCTTTGGAGCCTGTCCTAGAACTCACTCAGTAGACCAGGCTGGCCTCAAACAGAGATCCGCCTGTCTCTCTGGGGTCAAAGGCGTGTGCCACCACCGCCTGGCTTCCAGCCCTCTTTCTTTCTTTTCTTTTTTCTTTTATTACTTTTGAGACAGGGTCACATTATGTAGCCTTGACTGGTGTGGAACTGGTTATGTAGACCAAGGTGACCTCTGACTCTCAGAGAACATTCGCCTGTACTTCCTGAGTGCTAGGATTAAAGATGTGCATAACCATACCTGACTTTATTAATTTGTTTATTTATATTGTAAAAGAAGGTCTTGCTCTGTAGCTCAGGGTAACCCACAACTCACCACGTAGTCCATGCTGGCCTTGAACTAGGGGCAGTTCTCCTGTCTCAGCCTCCCCAGTGCTAAGTGTCCTTTAAGGACTCAGGCATATGCTGGTCTGCCCCTGTCACCTGGCAGAATGCACTCAGGCAGTAGCCTGGTCAGCCCAGGGTTCCATGACTACTAGTTTGCAGGAAGTTACAAAGGACCCTTTAAAAGCAAGACCTGCACCCACTTATGCTGTCTTTCCTGTCTCCTGGGACAGACAGTACTTTTCCTGTTTCTCCCCCCCACCTCTTTTCCTCTTTTTCTTTCCCTGCTCCACTTTCTAATAAAACTTCTCACTAAGCTCTGTCTGCCTGGTATGTTTGTCCCTCTGCCTTGGTCACCCTCTCCTGCCATGGAATCCGCCAAGGTCCCCATGCAAGGTTCCTCGTGAACTTTATCATGACACTAAGCTCCCCAGCTTAGGCCTCTGGTTTATGCCCACGAATACCACCACCTGCCCTGTACCACCATTGAGGCACAGGCTGATCATGACTTACTCATGCCAATAACACATGACCTGTGAGTTCTGGGCACACTAGACCAAGGAATGGCAAAAACACATCAACAACACGTAAAAAGAGACACAACGTGAAGACGTAACACGGAACACTAGCTCTCACTTTGTGTCAGACCCCTCCACAGGGCATCTCACAGTCTCTGTCCACGAGATTGCCAGGTGACAATTCCAACTGTCTGTGACTTAGCTCAGCCTGTCACCTGCCCATGTCCGTGGAGGGTGGGGGTAGGAGGCTCTGCCTTCCCATCTCTTCTCACTTGCTGTCACTGTGTTGAGTCGTCAAAGCTCACTGCCTCCTTACCAGGCTGGCCTCGAACTCACAGAGATCTGCCTGCCTCTCAAATACTGGGAGTAAAGGTCTGTGCCACCACCACCTGGCCTAACTTGAGTCTTACAGACATCAGTAAACTGGAGTGGTGGATCAGAGGGTAAAAGTGCTTTCCATGCAAGCCTGATGGCCTGGGGTTGGATCCCCAGAAGCCACATAAAAAGCTAAAGACCTGAATGTTGGGGCCACAAGGTGACTCAGTGGGTGAAAACACTTGTGGCCAAAATGGATGACTTCAACCGCCTGGGCCCAACATGGGACCTTCCATGGGAGCCACATGGGAAAAAGACAGCAGAGAATGGACTCTCGGAAGTTACCTCTGATATGCGCATATGCAAATGAATAATTGTAATAAAAAACAGAAGCTGGCAGCGCACATTTTTGTAATCCCAGCACTCAAGCTGTGGCCAGATGAGAGACAGAGACAGGAGGATTATCCAGAAGCAGAAGGCTGGGGAGCAGCTAGCCTAAAGCTTATGGAGAGGCAGCAGAAATGACACGAGAGATCCAGGCTCAAAACAAAATAGAGGGCAGGGACTGACTCCTAAATGTTGTCCTATGACATCTACCTGAGTGCTGTGACATGTGTGTGGGTCCCATAACATCACCACAACAGGAATGTAGCGAAAAACTCACAGTTGGAATGGCCAAGCCTCCAGGTGACACCAGGAGTAAAGTCAGTGACACGGATATTATTTGTGAGTCTGTTGATAGTCCATATATTCTGACAATGTGGGCAGACACAAATACATTGGTCTATATGTTTATGGCACAAGGGACTCCAGGGGTCCTGCCAAGATGGGTGTCCCATCTATTGTAGCCTCAGAACGTGTGAGCCTACGTGCAGGGTGTGTGAGTGAGTGTGGGGGCCTATGAGCAGGATCATTCACTCCCTTCTGCTTCCCCTGCCCCTGTGTGGGATATTCAGCACCAGCAATGGCCCTGAGCTGAGTGTCTTTCTCCCAGCAGAGGTGGGAGCACTTAGATGGCGGGGCGGCTACCCTGGAAACATTCTAGCGTCTTTTAGATCCTGTCTACTCCACAGTCAAGTTTCTACACCCTTCCTTCCCCAAGGCCAACCCCTCCTCCGCACTTCATCCAGCCTTAAAAGTTCTCGTGTTTGCTCCTTCCCCAGTTTACAAGCCCTCACGCCCTCCTGCCCTCTGCAGCTCCCTCTCCTCAATGACCAATTCTGGTTCCTTATCGCTTTCCTTTGACGAGGCCTCTAGATGGAGAAACCTCTTTAAGTGTCCTTATCGGACCTGGACAGCCTTGTTGGGTCACTTAGCACAGGTGCCTGTGCCTTTACCCTCTGTACCCCGCCTTTCTCAGTCCTGTCGGGGTCAGTCCTGTTGTGGTATTCCCTTTCTCCAGGCTGTAGGCCATCTCTGCTCCAGGGGCCACAGACCAGCCTCAGTCAGTCAGAGCCAGGGCTTTGGCTCTGTAATAAGGATGCTTGTGTGAGGTCCGAGGACCCCTGTGTCCTCTGGGGCCACTGCTACCCTCTGCAGGTTCATTTCATCCTGCCACAGAAGAGCTGTCTCCTCTGATACCCCCAGGACTTCAGCGTCACACACATGCACTTGTGTGGTGTCCTGGCTCTGATGTTCTTAGCCAAAGGCTCATCAGGTTTTTTAAGAGTTAGTGCAACTGGCACCTTTAGGAGGCCACCTTGAGAGACCCAAGTCCCAGAAAATCCCTGATCCCCAGCCCGTACACGGTCCCTGATCAGCTCAGCTCTGAGCCCCAGCCCAGAGAAAGAAACACACCGTGGATTTGGGAGCCGAGCCAGTGAAAGAGAAACTTTATCCCTAAACCTAGAGCCGAGGGAAAACACGGTAACTCCAACAGTAGCGCCAAGAGAACACAATTTGCCCCTAGAATCGGAATCTATAAAAGAAATTCACCCAGGCCATAAAATTGGAGCCAAAGGGTCAAAAAGAGCCATAGAAAGGAACACAGTTTTTTGCCTCTGAAATCTGAGCCATCTTGCCCCTGACACAAAACCAGCCAATCCCTGAGCAGGAAAAACTGACCACTCCCTGAGTCATAAAGTAGTAACCTCTGGCCTAGAGGGGGACCTTCCGGTCCAGCGTGAAGTATATAGGGAGAGTCTCAGACATACCTTGACACTTGCTGAACTTTAGCCCAGAGGGGCAGCCGATCCCAAGCTTTCTCTATGAAAGCACCCTCCCCTTGCCTCTCCGGGTCTCCTGCTGTCTTCGATGCTGCCATCGATGCTTCTGGTGGATGGAGGCACCCGAGTTAACTTGCAAATTAAGACTCTTTGTTTTTGCATCAGACCGGTCTTGTGGTGGAGATTCGGGTCCCAGACTTTGGACGTAACAACTTTGACCATGAGACCCTAGGCTAGCCCTTCTCATTTATTATACGCTTTTGTGTCAGGCTTTCCTTTGACCACCAACCAGCTCCCAAACCGCAGCACAGAGACTTGTCTTTAGTTATGAGTGCGCATCCTACTAGCTCTTACGGCTTCAATTAGCCTGTTTCTCTTCATCTACATTTTGCCCTCAGGGCCTTTTACCTTTCATTCTGTGCGCCCTACTCCATGTTTAGCTGGCTCCGGCTACCTGACTGGTCCTGCTCGTCTTCCTCTTCCCTCTCCCTCTCCATGGTTTTTTTTTTTTTTTTTTTTTTGGTGTGTGTTTCTCATGTATGCGTGCACATTTGCGTTAGGTGTTCCTGCACCCGTGCACATGTGGTGTGGTGTGGAGGCCTCGGGGTGATGTCGGAATCGTGGCTTGTTCTTTGGAGCAGGCTCTCTTCAGACCCAGCGCTCCTGGGCAGAAGGCTGGTCTCGATAGCCAGCTTGCCCTGCCGGAATGCTTTCTGCTCTCTGAGGCTGGAATTACAACCTGGTATTTACTGGGTTTCTGGGGATGCAAATTCGGGTCCTCATGCATGCTTACAAGGCACTTTTCCCACGGAGCGGAGCCGTCTCCCATCTCCATCTACTTTGGTAAGCTTTTTACTTCAGTGTGTAGCTCAGGGTGGTGCCGGGCGTCAGTGTCCATGCACACAAGCTGAGTCTTCCTGCCTCTGTGCTGCTTTCACAGTGAAGCCAATTTTCACAGTGAAGCCAGTCACTGCTTTGTGAAATGGGGTAGGAGGCCCAGGTGGCAGCCAGTGTTTCACACAGTACGGCTGTCACTTAGAGCAGGACAAACATCTCCACACGTGGTCTCTCCTATCTCTATTTTCCTGCCTGGCCAGCATTCCCACCAGGTACTATTCTGAAACACATGGCAGGCCCGGAAGGGACCCCGGAGCCCCACCAGCGGGCACTCCACAACTGTAATATCAGGGGTAGACACTTTCTGTAGGAAGGAGGGATACTATGGAGGCAGGGCAACCTGCCTAGTCATCCTCTCCTATGCTCTAAGGAGGCTGGAGGCCGCTCCACTCCCTCTACTCCCGTGTCCAGATGCCCCACCCTCCTGCCACAGGGACAACGGGTTACTTGCAGGGTGAGGCAGGGACACAGTGAGTCCCTTAGTGGGTGAGGCAGGGACAAGTGCAGAATCATGCTTGCCATGGGCAGGCTGTAAGCTGTAGTGGGTGGAACCCATCCTCCAGGAGGTTCAGATGGGACTCTGAAGGACATTTGGCTTATGGGGATTTGAGGGCACCTGGCCAGGGACCTTGGTAATTTGACTAAACAGTGTCAGCATCCAGGTACATTTGCATACTCCAGAGAAATGCTTTCTGCCTTCCTTAGGTTCCTCTTCTGCCTCCAGGGACTAAGCCCTAAAGAGACAGGCTGTGCTTCGGGGCTGGTAAGATGGCTCCATGGATAAAAGGTGCTTGCTGTTAAGTCCGATGACCTAAGTTCAGTCCTTAGGTCTGACTCGATAGGAAGAGAGAACCATTCCCAAGAGCTGCACTTTAACTCCTAACTCACTGCTTTTCCCACAGACTCGTTTGGTTCCCAGCACCCACATTCAGCACTCACAACCATCCATAAATCCAGCTCCGGGACATTTGACACCCTCCTATGGCTTCCTCAGGTACACAGACAGAGACACACGGACACACAGACATAGACACACAGCACAGACACACACACACACACACACACACACACACACATACACAGACACACACAAATAGACACACACACAAATACACACACAGATATACACACACACATACACACATACATACACAGACACACACATAGACACACAAGCTCAGACACACACACACAGATACACACACACACACACATATATACACACACACAGATACACACACACACACACAGATATACTCACACACATACACACATACATACATATACACACATACATACACAGACACACACAAATACACACACACAAATACACACACACACAGATATACACACACACATACACACATACATACACAGACACACACATATATATATACACACACACAGATACACACACATAGACACACCCAGATACACACACACAGACACACACAGACACACACAGACACACACATACACACATACACAGACACACACACATAGACACACACACACACACCCAAAAGTAAATACTTTTTAATAAGTTATCTATTTTACATGCATTGGTGCTTTGCCTGTATGTCTGTGTGAGGGAATCAGATCTCCTGGAACTGGAGTTACAGACAGTTGTGAGCTGTCATGTGGGTGCCGGGAATTGAACCCAGGTCCTTTGGAAGAGCAGTGCTCTTAACTGCTGTGAGCCATCTCTCCAGTCCCACAAAATAAATCTTAAAGAAACAAAACAAATAAACAACCCCCCCAAAACAAAATGGGTGACTCCCGAGGAGCACCCAAAATTCACTTCTGGTCTCCTCATACACAGATCCACGTGTACATTGCACCTGCACACATATAAACACACATAAACAATGTACATACTCATTAACCAATTAGCCAAAGCTCACAAACATAAAGAACTCTCTCAACTCACTAGTAGAAAAACAAATAACCCCATTTTTAAAAACATAGACAGCTGAGCAGTGGTGGCACACACCTTTAATCCCAGCACTCAGGAGGCAGAGGCAGGCAGGCAGGCAGATCTCTGTGAGTTCAAGGCCAGCCTGGTGTATAGAGCGAGTTCCAGGACAGCCAAGGCTAAGCTGTAAACCCTGTCTCAAAAAAAAAAACAAAAAAAACAAAACAAAACAAAAAAAAAAAAACCAAGTAAATAAATAAATAAATAAATAAATAAATAAATAAATAGACAGGTGCATGTGTTGGCATGCTCCCAGCACAAAGGTTGCTTGCCTAGCAACTCCAACTCTGGAATAAAGAAAAAAAAAAAAAAAAACAGAAGAAAGGACAAAGGACTTGACTGGATCCTAGTTTGAAGCTACACACATGTCCCACAAACACTTGGAAAGATGCTTATGCTCCTTAGTCATCAAGGGAAAAAAGCATGAGCCAACCCACAAAAAGACACCGCTTCACACCAGTGGGGCGCCCGCTCCGGGTGGAGGGGGGGGGGTCACTGTCCTTAGTTGCCTGCTAGGATCTTTCGTCAGAGGCCACCTCTGGGTTTGAGCATCATTTATTGGCTAACAGTTCCCAAGCTTTGACTGCCAATCATGAGGCACTCTCACACCAGGATAGTTTACTCGGGCCCTTCACATACATGGTTGGGAGGGAGGGACAGGATTTGCTTGATGAGACTTGCTCGGTGTCCCTGTCAGTGCTGTGGCAGAGCATCCTTCTCCCTGGCCCAGCACAGTTCTGCTGATGGATCTCTGGCTCCTCTCCACGCCTTGCCGGGACTCACGCCCAGAGAGACCTTTCCCTCTGTGCAAAAGTCAAACAGCTTTCTCAGAATTTCTCGTGCCTCTGGGAGCCCCACCCTGAACTTCGACCTCCCCTTTATCAAAGTGAAGTGGAGACAGCTCTAGACACCCTTCTCTCTGTCCTGAACTGAAACGCTTCTGCAGGGCGAGGCTCCCACTGGGCTATGTTATGATCATGGTGGCTGCAGGACCAGAGCGGGGCATCTTTGCCTCCCCTGTCTCCTGTCACCCTATCTCCTGAGAGTGTGGGACTGAACACACAGCCTGGTCACAGACCCAGTTTTCATAGTGCCTGTGGTGGATGTCAATGGAGGCTTGGTGACTATGAACCCAGGGTTAGAAGGGCTGCCATCCAGTTTGTTTGTTCAGGGGAAGAAGGAGTTTCCTGCCCCAAATCTTCAGGAACTAATCGTAACTAGTACATTTGGTAAGAGTGGTGCATACCTGTAACCCCAGTACTCAGGAGGCTGAGTCAGTAGGATTGTGAGTTTGAGGCCATCCCAAGTTATATAGCAGGACATTCTCTCTCTCTCTCTCTCTCTCTCTCTCTCTCTCTCTCTCTCTCTCTCTCTCTCTCTCTCTCTCTCTCTCTCCTCGGTTTCTCTTTCTCTGTAACAGCAGGGGCTGTCCTGGAACTCACTCCTTAGACCAGGTTAGCCTGGAACTCACAGAGATCTGCTTGCCTCTTGAGTGCTGGGGTTGAAGGCGTGTACTGTCACTGCCCAGTTAGGACCTTGTCTCTTAAGGGGTTTGTGTGGCCTTCAGATTGAGACATCCATCTGTCATGTGTTGGGTCTCTGCCATGAGAGTTATCAGTTTCCCGAGCACTTAGCAAGTCCAGGATCCAGGGTAATGCAAACTAACAAGAGCGGGAACTGACCTCAATGTTAAGCCTAGGTACATTCTGGCTTAGGGATGGGGTAGGGAACGGGGAGTTCCGTCTCCTGGGGTTGCTGATGGATTCCTGGGTCTTAATACCCTGAAACTAGGTCCCGGGATGCATTGGAAATGTTTATTACTTGAAAACCGCAGGTGGGTTTATTGTCACTGTCTGCTTGGCCTCTGATTGTCACTCTGTAATGTTCCTGGTTCGTCCAGAGTGCCCTCTGCTGGGACATCAGGAACAGTCTGTCTGGGCTTTGATGGGACTGGCTGCTGGGGTGTCTCATATGTATGCCCTCCCTTTTGCCCGGCCCCCCAGGATTAATGGAGCCCTCCCTCTCAGTTTTCAGATGGCATGACAGCCACTTTAACTTTCAAAAATTACATTTATTGGGGCTGGAGAGGTGGCTCAGTGCTTAACGGCCCTGGCTACTCTTCCAGAGAACTTGGGTTCAAGATCCCAGCACCCACGTGGTGGTTCACAACTGTTTGTTCACAGGTGATCCAATGCCCTCTTCTGGCCATCACAGTTACTGCACACACGTGGCACACATACACACATGCCAAAAACACTCACACACATTAAATCAATAAATTGAGAGACATTTTTTAAAGTTAGTTGTGCAGTGGCGGGAAGGCTATTCTGGAATTAACTCGAATCCGGCCTGGTCTCAGTCATACAGATAGCATAGAGGTCATTTGGGCTGTCAGCCACCGCTGGTACTGGTTGTGGGAGCTTGGGGGAGCCTGTGGCTATCAGGGTCATTTAGATACTAACCACCTCCAGTCTTGGTTGTAGGAGCTTGATAGGGCTGGCCCAACAGATGACACAGATCACCAGGCTGTTAATTACTCCCAAGTCTCAGCTTTTCGGATGGAGGAATACGTTTTTCCTCTTTGCCATTGGAAAGACAGTTCTGTATGCTTAACATCCCTGGTTTCTCTGGAGATCTGTGGGTGCAAGGAACTCGTGCTATGCTCCCAGCAGGTGCTAAAGACCTGAAGACAATTCGTTTGAATGTTAATTAGTTTGAAACGTGCTAAAGCAGATGGTGGGTCCTTCTCAGAAGCCAATGTGGCAGGATTGGGACAGAGTTCCTAGGGAGAAAACTGACAGCCAATTGTGTGTGAGTCTTTGGAAGGTGTTAAAGCCCCAGCAGGCATGCACACCAATGATGTGACAGAAGGCGTGAACCACACCCCGGTGTGGGTGTAAAAGGACTAAGTTTGTTCTGGGAGTAAGCAATGACTCCTTCAAAGTGTGCTGTGAACGTCTGCACCCTGGCAGAATGTACTCAGGCCAGGGCCCCATCACCAGTCACCAGGAGCTAACAGAGAGGCAAGGGTCGCAGCACCAACACTGAGCCTGACATACCTGGGAGCAGCAGGTACAGCAAGCAAGAGCACGTGATTTTTCATTCCTGCCACTCAGGCAAGCACAGGCCTGCCCTGCCTAGCCTAAGGGGCAGGAAATGCTCAGGGGCGCCCTTGAAGCTAGAGTGCCCACGGGAGTGGCTGGATGGCTGGATGGCTTATGGAGGACTAGATGTGTCTCCTATCCCTGCAAAGTGCAACTATAGCTAATGTTGCTGCTTTGACAGAATTGACACAGGGACGGGGACTTTCTTGTTTGTTGCTAATATTTCTTTTTTTCTTGTTTGGAAACAAAGTCTCACTATGTAGCCCTGGCTGGCCTGGAACTCACTAAACAGACCAAGCTGACCTCAAACTCACATAGATCCATCTGCCTCTTTGTCCCAAATGCTGGCATTAAGGGCGTGTGCCACCCATCCACCTACATGTTACTTTCTGATATTTTTGGCTGTGAGCCTAGCCTTTAATGGCTGAGCCATCTCTCCAGCCCCATGTTCCTTTCTTAAAAATCTCTTGTCTTCTATCCATTTTTACAAACCAAGCCTGAATCACCTCATTGCAAGTTGTCAGGAAAGAGCTCGAAGACCCACAAACCACACCACCGCCATAGCTGTTGACTGCAGCCCAATTGCTGAAGACACCTCCTGCTTTGGTTCAGCAGCAAGAAACAGTGCTGCAACTAAGCTAATTAGAAGCTCTCATCCTATTGTCCTTTTGACTTTCATAGTTCCAGAAGACACTCTGTATAGATTGCTAGAGAGTGGTCGCTGATAGACCTTTCCCATTCTGAACCCTGAGAGCTACGCTGCCAACATACCAGGCAAGATGTCTCCACTTACACGATAGTGACACAACTAAAATGGGTACAACCGATTGCTTTCTGAATGGAGTTAGGATGCTTCTCAGGAAAGACTCAAGCCTGGTACTGTAAGTCTACTGTAAGGCAAGGGAAAGTCTTTGGGTGAAGAGATCATTGGCCCCAGTGGGGAAGCAGCTACCAGTGTTTTATTAAGTAAATGTAGTGCACCTTTCCAAATGCCTTCTGAACGTGTGCATCTGTGCCTGTGGAATACTGCTACTGTTTGCCTTAGACATGGAGGGATCCTTTTCTTCCCCCACAGAGGTTGATAGTTGCTGTGGAGACTTGTAATTGGTCAGGCAGTGAGAGCAAGTGATTGCTGCTGTGGGACAGTGGCCCGATACTCAGCCTTCAGTGGAAGAAAACGATTGGGCATCTACATATTACCTTATCTAAGACTCTAGGAATGTTGCAGAAGAGCGGTGGGGAAAAATGTAAGAGCTGGAGGAAGGGGTAGAGTGCTGTGTAGTTATTTATCCTGAACTGACATACTCCTTCCTGGAGGGAGAAGGAAAACCCAAAAGCCTGGAACCTATATAACAAATACGACAAAATATACAAGACTCAATCTCCCCAATCTGGCAAGACTTGGGAAGTTCAGAGAGTTACAAGACTCCCAAGGTTCCTTTCCAAGATTCAAGCAGACAGCAATTGCTGGTGCAGAGGAGATGCTCTGGCTCTTGCCTGCCACTTGGGCGGCGAGCTCCAGGGATGCAGCTCTTGTGGTTTGTGATAAGATAGGCAACTGATGGTGCAGATGCCTGAGAGTCACTCGCCCTCCTACAAGCAACCCTTTGCCTGTGAACCTGTAACTCCAATGAAGTCATCAGTCTCAAAGGCAGACTTGGATAGAACAGGCTCTCTAGTCTGTTGTCAGTGCCCTGTGCTGGGTGAACTGATGTCTGTTCACACATCACTCGAACAATCCACAGGAGCTCAGAACTGAAATCCGTGTGTGTGTGTGTGTGTGTGTGTGTGTGTGTGTGTGTGTGTGTGTGTGTGAGACAGGGTTTCTGTGTAGCTGTCCTGGAACTCACTCTGTAGACCAGGCTGGCCTCAAACTCAGAGATGTACCTGGCCCTGCTAGGATTAAAGACATTTGCCACCACCACCCTAGGGTGGGGGTGTAGGAAACAGACTCAGCATTTGTCACAATGATGATGACACTAAGCTCCCCTCTGAGCTACAAGCTGAGATGGAGGAAGTGTGTGAGTGAGGGTTTCCTGACTTCAGACAGGAGGAGAGGAGGGGAGATGGGAAGCAAATACACCCATTCAACTTGTTCCAGGACAGAAAATGGATCTATACTGCTGAGCCCTGGGCCACCCAAGGGTCATGGACCCAGAAGCCACCTAGGGGATATGCGTGGATCGCTGGAACGAGTTAAACAGAACTGTAACCATCTGTGTCATTCTTAGCTGTGTGTCTTGCTATGGGGGACAAAGGCATCTTGGGCTTTGTCCTCCAGGCAGGAAATGTCTAGTAGCCACAAGTGAAGGAAATGTGGCGTCTGTAAACACAACCTAACTGGTGCACATGATTCCCTCAGTTTACTATTTATTTTGGCAAGGCTGAGCCGCTAAAGCAGGTGTCATTTGACATGTCGCTCAAAGTGCTAGTGCACATGCAACAGGCATGCTGTACAAGTCTTTGCCGGATTTCTAAGCATTGCAGACATGCCGTGTCCCTGTGCAACACCCCTGACCTATGACATCTCCAAACAGGGGGAGAAAACCACTTGCCTGGGGCAAAACCTAAGAGAAGTCAGCTGAGTGTGGTGTCACACACCCTGAATCCCTGTATTTGGGAGGCACCAGTCGGGAGAACTCTTGAGTTCAAGTCTAGCCTGGTCTCCATAGCCAATTTCAGGCTAGCCAGAGCTACACAGTGAGACCCTAAAAAAAAAAGGAAAAAAGAAAATAACAAAACCAAAACAAAAAACAAAAACAAAACAGAAAACAGAAAACATTAAGAGAAGGCAGAAAGCTCTACCTACCATCCAGGTGAAAGTTTAATGTAACATTTTTAGAAAATATGACTACTATGGCCCATGGAGTAATTACCTGGTTCTGTGAATAAAACTTTTCTTGGCCTCAGGTCTGAGATTAGAGTCGGATGGAGACAAGGAAGCCGCTGTCATCGTGGAGCTGCTCTTTATCGTTGTGGTGGTCTGACCGTTGTGGGGTTCGCACTAATGTCGGGGAATGTGATGATAAAGTGGGGTGCATCTTGGTTATGGAGTTGGCACCCCTCTTGTGTCGTGCTCACCTTCCTCTTTACTTTTGGCTGTGAGCCTAGCCTTGAATGTCTGAGCCATCTCTCCAGCCCATGCCCACCCTCTAAGCACCTGTTTCCCTACCGCCTGACCTGAGAATCCCCAGGAGGAGAGCCCTCATCAGACAGGTACAGCATCCCAAGGCAAGCTGTTTCACAGCTGCAGAGAATGGCCGAGAAAGGTACCCGACACAGCACCTGCTGATGGGCCACAGCCTAAAGCATCTTCAGGGAAGGTGGAAATGGAGGCAGAGGAGGGATAGATGGGTCCTGACCCCTGCCGAGGTACAGAAGACACAGTCAACCTCAGGACGCTGTGGGGTATCTACCAGGGAAGATTGCTATCACCTGGGTTTAAGCCAACGCAAGTCTTCATTAGCCAGCCAGCGGCTACGTTGGGAGATCAGGTTCCCAGTGTAGCACTGAGCCTTTCTCAGAGTGAGCTTTTAAACACAAAAACTGGATTCTGGGTTGACACACTTCACTTAACAGCCAGAAGGGGAACTTCAGAAGCCAAAAAGCAAGGTTGGCACATTTAGAGACTTTCCCAGATCTGTGGACTTTGATGGATTAGGTTTTTGCTTTGGACGGAAAACATTTCATTTGGCAGATGGTACTGCTGTGTGTGTTTTTTGGCCTGAATTGTACCTTCCATCATGGTGTCACTTGTGCTAGGGTCTGGGGGCCACGAAGGTCTGTTTCCAAGGGCAGGAGGAAAAGAGTGACAGGGAAGCTTGGCTGATAGCTTGACTTGTTTTTAACTAGCTCTTGTAACAACCCATATCTTTTAATTTATGTTCTTTTATGTGACTCAGTTTCCTTTGTAATGCCTGTGCTGTTTGCTCTGTATCCTCACATCTCCCCCTTCTTCCCAGTGCCCCTCTCTGCCCTGAAAATTCTGCTTAGCTATTGGTAGTTTAGTGTTTTATTAAACCAATCTGAGTGACACATCTTCATAGTGTACAAAAAGATTATTCAACAATATTTTCCCCTTTTGTCTAAATAAAAATGTTTAACTCTAATATAGTAAAACTATATACGATAAGAACAATTATCAAGTAAGGAAGAAATACATTTACAACATCCAGTCCATATAGTATTTGACAAATTTAGAGAAAATATTCCATTATCTATCCTCTCTTGATGAGTCCAAAGTTTTATACCTAATTCACTTTCCTTTTTCTTTTTTTTCAAGACAGGGTTTCTCTGTGTAGCTTTGTAGCCTGTCCTGGAACTCACTCTGTAAGCCAGGCTGGCCTCAAACTCACAGAGATCCACCTGCCTCTGCCTCCCAGTGCTGGGATTAAAGGTGTGCGCCACCAATGCCCAGCTCATCTAATTTACTTTCTATCATGACTAAAGGAAACTGTAACTATAGCTATCTAATATCCAACCCTATCAGAGACCCTGGAAGGATATAATATTACCTGAGTAAACAGGAAGTGCAGAACAGGCAACTTCCAAAACTAAGTTTTTCTAGGTGTACTTGTTTGTAGCCAGGATTTTCAGGGGTGTACCCCCTGATCAAATGTGATTTCTATTAACCTTGAATGAATCCACAGCCTTTTGTTTTCTGTGGAAACAAAAACATAACCTCTTCCCCAATATAACATATTTTGACTTGCATTTTGAAGTTGGTATTTTTAAAATACATAGGTTGGGCTCTTTATCTCTTGTCTCTTGTCTGTTTTGCCTCTAAATCCTGTCTTTACCTCCTATTTCCTCTCTTGCCTCGCTGCCTCCTCTGTTTGCCTGCCTGCCTCTCTCCTGTCCCAGCTCCAACATGGCCTTTCTTCCTCCCCTCCCCCAATAAACCTCTTTCAGTAAAAAAAAAACCAAAAAAACCCAAAAACAAACAAACAAAATCCAAACCAACCAACCAAACAAACAAACAAAAAACTCAAAAAACACAGATTTGTTTAATTCACTAAGTTTTTTTGTTTTTTTTTTTTTGAGACAGGGTTTCTCTGTAGCGTGAAGTCTGTCCTGGAACTCCCTCCGTAGACCAGGCTGGTCTCAAACTCAGAGATCTGTCTGCCTCTTCCTGCTGGACTAAAGTATGTACCACCACTGCCCAGCTTAATTTAGTAGTGTTTATAATCCAAAGTCTTTCAGCAGCTATTGTTTGCTTACCAGCAATAAAAAAATTGGAAATCAATACAAAACCATGCAAGATCCAGACTGTGTGTTTTCCGTCTTTATGAGGCTTATGCTTTTTATATTATTTTATGTTTTCTTTAAAGACTTCATTTTATTTATAAACATTTTTTTGTTTGTTTTTGTTTTTGTTTTGAAACAGGGTTTCTCTGTGTAACAGCGCTAGCTATCCTGGAACTCGCTCTCTAGACCAGACTGGCTTCAAACTCATCTCCATGAGTTTGCTCCACCTTCCTCTGCTTCCTGAGTGCTGGGATTAAAAGCAGTCATCACCACCACCCAGCTATAAACACATTTTTTTTTTTATGACTGTCTATACCCATTTTCTTGTTTTTTTAAAGCCTATACCCATTTTAAAAAAAACATGCTGTAACCTGTTTAGAGATTTTTTCCTGCCTTTATTGTGTATCTGTAACTTTTTCTGTGTACATGAGCAAAACTTAAGCTGCCATGCAGCTTAGCTCAGGGTGTGCTGGCAGCTTAAGCCTGCAGGCAGTGGCTGGGAGATGCATCTGTCTGCCACAGCCCACACGAGAGACTGCAGAACTAGGAAGCTGTGTTTGGCTCCATTTTTGTGGGTCTGGAACCCTTTTAAAAGCTTTCTCAGGTCTTATGTATAATATGTGCCCCCTGTTTGGATGTCATTTGTTGAGTCTGCTGGCTAGCTCCCAAATCACAACATGGAAACTTATTAATTATGAAAGCCGATAGCTTGGGCTTGTTTCTAACTAGCTCTTATAACTTAAATTAACCCATATTTTTAAATCTACCTTCTTTTATGTGGCTCAGTTGCCTTTACTTTGTAATGCCCATGCTGCTTTCTCTGAGCCCTAGTGTCTTCCCTTTCCTCTTCCCAGCATTCTCTCTGCCCTGAATATCCTGCCTAGCTAATTAGCAGTTCAGCTTTTTATTAAACTAATCCAAGTGCTAGTTAAAAGCAGAACTCCGTGGCTGATGAGTTGGCTCAGCAGATAGATGTACTTCCTGCCAAGTCTGATGACCTGAGTTTGATCCCCGACTCAGGCAAACCGTGCTCTGACCTTCATAGATGGCACATGCACACACGGACACACAGGCATCACACACACACACACACACACACACACACACACACACACACACACACACACACACCAAGCAGTAATTTTAAAAACTAAAATTTTTACAACTAATGACTATCTGTTGTTCACCCCACACTCTTAGCACTGGGGGAGGGGAGAGGCAGGACTAGGTGTTCAAGGCCAGTCTCAGCTACACTGACTTTGAAGCCAGCCTTATTACATAATGAGAGCCTGTTTCAAAACAAGATGAGGCAAAACATATAAAAACCAAACCAAAGGTTCCCCTTAGAGCCTCATCCACTGATAGATAGTTCGGGGGCGGGGCCTTGTGCAGTGTGGGCAAAGCTAAGCTCTGACTTTTGTATCTCCATGGCCATCAAAGATATTTACCAAGACCTAGAGCAGGAACTGGAGAATTTAAGTGTTAGGTGGCATTCCTGAGGGAGTTCCCACCCAGGCTTCTTCACCTGGCTGGGAACAGGGTAGAAGGAGGGCACAGCCATTCTAGAGCACCTGCTGACCTTGTCACACTATAAGTCCCCTTCTATGATTCATACTTAAATTGACATTGATGTATTCCTACTTACCTAATGGTTGTAGTATAATTCATGCACAGTGATTTTTTTCCCGTGCTGTAGGTTGAACTTGGGGGCTTTGAGTATGCTAGGAGAGCACTTACCATGGAGTGACATTGCCAGCTGGGTGCCTGACTCAGTGCACCCACCACGCGGAAGTCATCACGAGGCTCATTTCCTCCAACATGATTTCTATCCTCTGTGACATGTTCTCCTATGAAGTGGTGTGCTGAGCCGTGGCCAAAGGGACCTCAACATTTTGTTTTACAGGTATGAGGGTATCCCCGTACCCATAGCATGTGGAGCCCCCTAATAAGGAGCCCTCAAATAAAGAGCAATGTTTAAGGAACAGATACAGACCTTTGGATGTGTGCCCCAGGTTACCAGGTTTCTTTCCCACTCTCCATCCTGTACCTATATGTCCTGGGGACCTGGGGAGTGGGGGTGGAGGGGTTGGCACAGCAGGTTGGTCAGCTCCCCAGAGGAAGCAGCAATCCTGCTTCAGCCTCCCGGATGCTAAAATTACATGCATGATCCGCCGCATGCCCTGCGGACGCCTTTCCGGATGCTGGAAGAGTGAGAGTTAGGTGGGGAGGCATGGTCTAGGCCTTGGGAGTAAGGAAAGCCTCTCAACATGGGGGAAGAGTTCCATAGCTTTGTCCCCCACAGGAACAGCAGCCCATAGGAAATAAGTCAGGAGCTGGGGAAGAGTCCAGTGAGAAAGGCCACCTCTCAGGCACAGCCAGTCACAGGATGGCACCTCAGGACACCTTCAAAGCTCAGTATTGCTCTCCTCACCCCAAAAGGAGCGCCTCAGGGAGAAGCAAGTGTTACTGCCCGGGCTTGCAGGGCAGGGGTTGAGTTCCCAAGTGTCCCCGTGGTGGGTTCGCCTAGCCTGGCTGCCAGCTACCTTGCCCTAGGGGCTTTCTCTCTTGTGACCTCCATCAGTTCGTGGATCATTAACTTGGTTGAGGCCTTGCTTTAGACCCACAGGACCCGTGGCTGGCTGAGTCTGGAAACTCAGGTTGCTTTTGCAATGGACAGGAACCCTCGGCTTGGGTGGGGGTGGGGGTGGGCAGGGTCCCTTAGCAGGGGCCTGGACTGGCCTTGGGTGAAGCCACAGCACAGGCTTCCGGGCCTGGGCAAGTTATAGGAGAAAATCCTGGGTGTCCACAGACCCCAAGAGTGGAGCGGGCTCATCAGGGGGAGGGGCAGGGAACTGCTCTCACTAATCATAAAGATGGTGGGGGGCGGTATCCACGGCATTATCCACAGCCTTCCAAGCTGCAGACACCACTGACTGCAGACACTTGGTTCTAGCGAGGTCAGCTGCCCTGCAGGTCGGCTCTAACGGGGACCTCCGACCTCAGCCCTCTGGTCTTGGATCCTCAGCGCTAACCTACCAGTCCCCAGATAAGCCAGAACTCTCCAGTGCCACCCCCACATCACAGTACGGACATCTGCTTGGCTCAAGCCTCGCCCAGTCTGAGGCTTCACAGCCTCTGAAGGCAGTGGAGTGGGGAAAGCGTGGTGAGCAGAGCATGATTTTGCGTTTGAAGGACATGGGCTGTCATCCCGTTCCCGGAGGGCCTCCAGTCTGGCTCAGATCCCTCCCGGTGGGCCACCCACTCTTACCCTGGGCACAGACGGGGACCTCGCCAGGGTCTCGGCCACCCTTTCAGCACTCCTGCCCAGCCAGTAGGTAGAGTCTGTCTTTATTGGCAGCCAGCCTGGGCCGGCGGGCGCTGCCTATGCCTCCGGGTACTGCTTGAGCGTGAGGGAGGCTCCGCTACTGACCATGACCGCGGGGTACAGGGGCTCGAGGAAGGAGGTAAGGAAGCGGTACAGGAGGCTCACGCCGCCCGTCACGCCATAGAAGGACAGGCAGCCGGCACCGAAATCCAGCGACACCCCGAGCGTATGGTGGTAGGAGCCGTGCAGCACCGTCTGAGTGTTGTTGTGCCACACTGAGAACTTGAGCGAATCCCACTCTAGACACCACGAGTAGGGGTTGCGGCCCAGCAGGTAGATGATGTTGCGACGGGGGCGACCGCCGAGCGGAGGGCTGTGGCGGTATGTGACACCCAGGCACATCCACGAGTTGGACACCTCGGCTTCCCAGTAGTGACAGCCTTCGGTCAGGCCGGGGCAGCACAGCACCTGCGGCCACTGCCTGAAGCCTGGTAAAGGACTGTTGGAGGTCGAGGACTCCAGAAGGATGCCCAAGTTCAACACCGAGTGCGTCTCCTTGAACAAGAACAACTCCTCGCTGG